>JAPYXV010002351.1:0-13205 GCA_028533065.1 Trachops cirrhosus
AGGAACTCATACCCTTTGCAACAGCATGGATGGAGTTGGAAAGCATTATGCTAAGCGAAATAAGCAAGGCAATGAAAGACAAATACCATATGATCTCGCCTTTAACAGGAACCTAAACAACAAAACAAAGAAACAAGTAAAATATAACAAAGGACACTGAAATAGAGGATGGGATGTCAGTGCCCAGAGGGGAGAGGGGAGGGAATTTCAGGGGAGAAGGGAAGTGTTTACAGGAACAAATATAGAGGACACATGGACAAAACTACGGGGCTTGGAAATGGAAGGGAGGTGGGGAGGAATGGGTGGGTGGGCTGGAATGGGATTAAAAGATAGAAACTGCACTGAATAATCTAAAATAAAAAAAAAGAATAAATCAAAAAGTATCTTGAAACAAATGAAAATGATCACACAACAACCCCAAATCTATGGGACACAGTGAAAGCAGCCTTAAGAGGGAAGCTCATAGCATTACAGGCCTACCTAAAGAAGACAGAAAAACTTCAAGTAAACAGCCTAACCCTTCATCAACAAGAACTAGAGGAACAATGAGTTCTGGACAAGCTGGAGGCATAGGTAGAAACGCTTTGCTTCCTTGCACAACAAAAAGTAGGATAACAACCAATTTTAAAAAAATGAACAACCAGAAGTGTCAGAAAATCAAACTGCATGGAACTCCAACAACCAAGGAGTTAAAGAAATATTTATCTGGACCTGTAGGAAGGGTGGAAATGGGAGATGGGCACCTGAGCGGAGAGGACGCCTGGGAAGGTGGCAGATCACGCGGCTGAAGTGGTGCTGGCTGAATGGGAAAATGAAGACTCATGTCTATCTGTAAAAAACTGCAGTGGGTAGTGATGACTGGAGAAACTCCCAGTTTTACAGGAGAGTTCATTAAAAAGTGGAGCTAGAGAGGAGCAAGTCAGCGGAATTGTTCCCTCTCTGACCCCCCCCGCCCACACACAACAAGTGCCACAACCCAGCCAAGAGGGTTGCCCCACCCTGGTGAATACCAAAGGCTCCATCCACTTACAAAATGACAGGTGCACTGAAACAAAAAAAATATTGGTAAAATGAAAGAACAGATCAAAGCTCTATAAAAAGAGCTAAGTGATTAAGAGAAAGACAAACTATCTGAAGCAGAATTCAAAACACTGGTAATCAGGGTGCTCACAGAATGGTTTGAGCTCAGTCACCAAATGTAGGAAGAAATGAAGGCTACCCAAAATGAAACAAAGCAATATATACAGGGAACCAACAGTGAAGGGAAGAAAACTGGGACTGTAATCAATGATTTGGAAAAAAAAGAAGAAATAAACATCCAATTGGAACAGAATGAAGAAATAAGAATTCAAAAAACTGAGGAGAGGTTTAGGAACATCTGAGACAACTTCAAATGTTCTGACATCTGAATGATATGGGTGTCAGAAGGAGAAGTGGAAGAGCAAGAAATGGAAAACTTATTTGAACACATAATGAAGGAAAACTTCCCTAATCTGGCAAAGGAAATAGACTTCTAGGAAGTCCAGGCAGCTCAGACCGTCCCAAAGAAGTTGGACCTAAGGAACCACACACCAAGGCACATCATAATTACATTACCCAAGATTAAAGATAAGGTGAGCCCCGGCTGGTATAGCTCAGTGGGTTTGAGCGTGGACCTGCAAACCAAAGCATCACTGGTTCAATTCCCAGCCAGGGCACATACCTGGGATGCAGGCTGGGTGCCCAGTTGCGGGCACATGAGAGCAACCACACATTGATGTTTCTCTCCTTCTCTTTCTCCTTCACTTCCCCTCTCTCTAAAAGTAAATAACTAAAATTAAAAAAATAAAGATAAGGAGAGAATCACAAAAGCAGAAGAGAACAGGAGACAGTTACCTACAAAGGAGTTCCCATAAGGCTATTAGCTGATTTCTCAAAAGAAATCTTACAGTCAAGAAGGAGATGGAAAGAAATATTCAAAGTCATGAAAGACAAGGACATACATCCAAGATTACTCTATCTAGCAAAGCTCTCATAGAATGGAAAGGCAGCTAAACTGCTTCACAAATAAGGTCAAGTTAAAGGAGTTCATCATCACCAAACCCTTATTACATGAAGTGTTAAAGGGATTTATCTAAGAAAAAGAAGAAGATAAAAATATGAACAACAAAATGACCACAAACTCACAACAATCAACAACTGAATCTAAAAAGTAACAAAGAGAAAAACTAAGCAAACAACTAGAACAGGAACAGAATCACAGATATGGAGGGTTATTGGTAGGGAGGGAGAGAAGGGAGAAAAGGTAAAAGGAATTAGAAACATGAATTGTAGGTGCAAAATAGATGGGGGGAGGTTAAGAATAGTATGGGAAATGCTCAAACCAAAGAACTTATATGTATAACCCATGAACATGAATTAAGTGGGGGCGGGTAATACGTGTGGGAGGGGGGTGTAGAATGGAGGGAAGAAAAGTGGAGAAAAAAATTGGGACAACTGTAATAGCATTATCAGTAAAATATATTTTAAAAGGTCACCTTAAAATATTTAACCAAGGAGGCAAGAGCATATGATTCAGTAAAAACAACGTATTCAATAAATGGTGTTGGGAAAATTGCACTGGTACATGCAAAAAAATGAAAATAGATTACAAACTTACACCATACATAAGAATAAATGATTCTGTATGGCTAAAGAAAATGTCAGCAAAATGAAAAGGAAACCAACTCCATGGGAAAATTTATTTATTTGCAAATGATACCTCAAACAAGGGTTTGATCTCCAAAATATATAAAGAACTCACACAACTCCACTCCAGGAAAACAAACAACCCAACTATAAAATGGGCAAAAGACCTGAACAGATAATTCTCCAAGGAGGATATACAGAGGGCCCAGAGACATATGAAAAGGTGCTCAACATCACTAGCCATCAGAGAGATGCAAATTAAAATTACAATGAGATACCACTTCACTCCAGTCAGAATGGCCATCATAACCAAATCAACGAACAACAAGTGCTGTTGATGTTGTAGAGTAAAGGGAACCCCGGTATACTGATGGTGGGAATGCAGACTGGTGTAGTCACTGTGGAAAACAGTATGGAATTTCTTCAGAAAATTAAAAATGGAACTGCCTTTTGACCTGGCAATTCTACTGCTAGGATTATACCCTAAGAATCCTGAAACGCCAATTCAAAAGAACCTGTGAACCCCAATATTCATAGCAGCATAATTTATGTGTTCACAATATATATGCAGGCTATATAATGGATTAAGTTTAATAATGAGGGCAGATTTCTGGGAGCTTGGAGACTTAGCTGACCCTCCTTCAGGCCTGGTGCTGGTAAAAGCCAGCCTTGGTATATAGCCTGGTTCTTTCTGCACACAAACAGGCCCAGCAGATGGAGCCACATGTGGTGGATTGCTGATAACTTCAAACAAGTTGCCCTAGGCCAGTCACAAGCAGCATCTGACAAAGGCCTACACAAGAGTCTTTGCAGATCTACCTAAGACATAGAAATAAATACAAAGAAGTAGCCAAAATGGGAAGACAAAAAAACAGATCCCAAATGAAAGAACACGAGAATTCTCCAGAAGAAGAACTAGATGAAACTGGGGGCAAGCAATTTATCAGATAGTGTATTTAGAGCAATGATTACAAGGATACTCAATAGCATGAAAAAAGACATAGAAACCATAAAAAATGACCAGTCAGAAATAAAGCAATATCTGAAAGAAATAATACACTGGAAGGAATAAACAGTAGATTAGATGAAGCAGAGGACTGACTTAGTGATTTGGAAGACAAAGTAGACTCTAGCACCCAAGCAGAGCAGAAAAATAATTTACAAAACAAGGAGAGCTTAAGAAACATTTTGGACAACATGAAGCAAAACAACATCCACATCATAGAAATACCAGAAAGAGAAGAGAGCAAGCAAGGGATCAAGAACCTATTTGAAGAAATAATGACTGAAAATTTCCCCAATCTGGTGAAAGAAAAAATACACACAAGTCCAGGACCTCAGCGAGTGCCAAGCAAGTTGGACCCAAAGAAGCCTACATTGAGACACACAGTAGTTAAAATGACAAAGCTTAAAAACAAGAAGACAAACATAAAAGCTGAAAGAGAAAAGCAGGTAATACACTGGAGCACCAATTAGACTGTCATCTGATTTCTCAACAGAAACATATCAGGCCAGAAGTGAGTGGCATGAAATATTCAATGTGATGAAAAGCAAGGACCTACAACCAAGGCCACTTTACCCAGCAAGGTTATCATTTAAAATTGAAGGAGAAATAAGGAGCTTCCCAGACAAGAAAGAACTAAAGGAGTTTGTTAACACCAAATCAGTATTGCAACAAATGTTAAAGGGCCTACTTTAAGAAGAAGAAAGAGAGAATAAAAAACAGTGGAAAATAGTCTAACAATGAAATAGCACTAATTATGTATATATCAATAATCACCTTAAATGTAAATGGCTTAAATACTCCAACAAAAACAAATAGGGTAGCCTACTGAATAAGAAAACAAAACACATCAATATAATATATTAAGAAAAAAAGATAAAAGAAGAAAACAAGGCATATATATATATATATGCGCCACCTCTAAGAGACCCACCTCAGATCTAAAGGTACACACAGAATAAAAGTAAAGGGATGGAAAAAGTTATTTTATGCAAATGCAAAGGAAGAAAAAGCTGAGGCAGCAATACTTATATCTAACAAATTAGACTTTAAGGCCAAGGCTATAGTAAGACACAAAGAAGGACACTACATGATGATAAAGGGAACAATCCAACAAGAGGATATAACCCTAGTAAACATTTAGGCAACTGTCATAGGGGCACCTAAATATGTAAAGGAAAACTTGATAGACATAAAAAGAGAGATCAACAGCACTGCAATCAGAGTCAGGGATTTTAACACCCCATTGACTTCAATGGATAGATATTTCAGACAGAAAATCAACAAGGAGACAGAGGCCTAAAGTGACACACTATATAGTTTTTTAAAAATCTCTGACTTACCATAAAGTAGAAATAAAGGTGTTCTGATAGTGTCAAGTCATTAAACAACAAGTCATACTGTGGGCAGAAGCCCAAGTTTTTTCGAATATCAATTATGTTCTTTGAGATGGCATATCCATTAATGTAGACCTCTCCTCTGGTTGGAAGGTAGCGACCTATAAATAAACAGAAAACATGACAGAAGCTGAGATTTGGTGACAGAACATGATAAGACATTGCAAATTAGCATCTCAAACAACTGAGTGGTATAATTAGCTATATTTTAATTTTGTTTTCTTTTTGCTAATATATACTAATTTGTTGTAATCCATAAGGGTAATATTGGTAGTAAAAACATTGAAATATTTTGCTATCTTCCAATATATTTCCATTAAATCATCCAGTTAACTATATTTTTGAACCATATTAGGTACTATGTGTAGATGTTATGAAAAACATAGCTATCTAGAATATAAAACTTTTGGTCCTTAAGAAATTTAAATACTAATAACAAGCTGTCCAGGTTTTGTGAGAAAACTACTTGGTAATATGTAAAAAAGAAATCATATAATCAATTAGACTCTATAAATCATTTATTTTATTTTAAAGATATATTCTTAAAAATTGAGATATAGTTGACATATAACACTATATTTGTTTCAGGTATAAAATGAATGATTACATATATATCTATATCTATCTATATCTATCTATCTATATATATCTATATATATATACTGTTTTTTAAAAGTTTTATTTATTTTTAGACAGAAGAGAAGGGAGGGAGAAAAAGAGAGAAACATCAAAGTGAGAGAGAAACATCAACTGGTTTCCTCTTCTAGGTGCCCCATCTGGGGATTGAACCTGCAACCCAGGCATGTGCCCTCACTGGGAATAGAACCAGCAAACTCTACTTTGCAGGACAATGCCCAACCAATGAAGCCACACGTGTCAGGAGACATACAGAAACATATTGTTAAATGATCACCACAGTAAGTGTAGTTTACATTCATTACCATACATAGTTACAAATTATTTTTTATTGTTGTTCAAGAACAGTTCTATCCATTACCCCCCCACCACCACTGCCACCTCCTAACCCCTTGATCCTACCCCCTTTGGTTTTGACCATGTGTCCCTTATTGACCTTTCTCCTATTTTCCCTCCTTATCCCTCTCCCCCCTCCCCTTGATTACTGTGAGTTTGTTCTTTATTTCAATGTCTCTGGTTATATTTTGCTTGCTTGTTTCTTTTGTTCATTATGCTCAACCTATAGGTGAGATTATATGGTATTTGTCCTTCAATGCCTGGTTTATGTCACTTACCATCATGCTTTCCAGTTCCATTCATGCAGTTGCAAAGGGTAGGAACTCCCTCCTTCTTTCTGCTGTGTAGTCCATTGTGTAAATGTACCACTGCTTTTTTACCCATTCATCTACTGATGGCTACTTAGACTGTTTTCAGATTTGGGCAATTGCAAGTAACACTGCTATGAATACAGGGGTGCATATATACTTGCAAATTGGTGTTTCAGGATTTTTTTAAAAATTGTTCAAATACAGTTGCCTACATCTTCCCTCAATCACTCCCCCAACCCAAGCCATCCAACCTCCCACCCCTGACCTCATCTCCTTGGTTTTGTCCACATGTCCTTTATATTGTTCCTGAAAATAGTTCCCCCATTTCCCTCCATAATACCCTCCCCACCTCTCCTCTAATTACTGTCAGTTTGTTCTTAATTTTATTGTCTCTGGTTATATTTTGCTTGCTTTTTTCTTTTGTTGATTATGTTCCAGTTAAAGGTAAGATCATATGGTATTTGTTCTTCACCACCTGGCTTATTCCACTTAGCATAATGCTCTCCAGTTCCATCCATACTGTCCCAGAGGGTAGGAGCTCCTTCTTTTTCTCAGCTGTATAGAATTCCATTGTTTAAATGTACCATAGTTTTTATTTTATTTTTTACTTTTTAATTTTTTTTATTTTAGTTTATTCAGTACAGTTTCTATCCTTTATTCCCATTCCAGCCCGCCCACCCATTCCTCCCTTCCTCCCTCACCTTTCCAACCCCCCTATTTTGTCCATGTGTCCTCTATATTTGTTCCTGTAAACCCTTCTCTTCTCCCCTGAAATTCCCTCCCCTCTCCCCTCTGGGCACTGACATCCCATCCTCTATTTCAGTGTCTTTGGCTATATTTTACTTGTTTCTTTGTTTTGTTGTTTAGGTTCCTGTTAAAGGTGAGATCATATGGTATTTGTCTTTCACTGCCTGGCTTATTTCGCTTAGCATAATGCTTTCCAGCTCCATCCATGCTGTTGCAAAGGGTATGAGCTCCTTCTTTCCTTCTGCTGCATAGAATTCCACTGTGTAAGTGTACCATAGTTTTTTGATCCATTCATTTACTGATGGGCACTTAGGAAGTTTCTAGCACTTGGCTATTGTAAATTGTGCTGCTATGAACATTGGGGTGCATAGGTTTTTTACATTGGTGTTTCAGGGTTCTTAGCATATAATCCCAGCAGTGGAATTGCTGGGTCAAAGGCAGCACAATTTTTAGTTTTCTGAAGAAATTCCATACTGTTTCCCACAGTGTTTGAACCAGTCTGCAATCCCACCAACAGCGCACTAGGGTTCCCTTGTCTCCACATCCTCTCCAACACTTGTTTCTTGATTTGTTTATGATGGCCATTCTCGCCAGTGTGAAGTGGTATCTCACTGTGGTTTCAATTTGCATCTCTCTGATGGATTGATGCTGGCATATTTGCATATATCTCTGGGCCCTCTGTATGTCCTCCTTGCAGAAGTGTCTGTTTAGGTCTTTTGTCCATTTTTAATTGGTTTGCTTGTCTTAGAGTGGAGTCATGTGAGTTCTTTACATATTTTGGAATTTAAACCTGTGTTTGAGGTATCATTGGCAAATATGTTTTCCCATACAGTTGGTTCTCTTTTCATTTTAATACTATTTTCTTTAGCCATGCAGAAACTTTGTATTTTGATGAGGTCCCATTTGTTTTTTCTTCCCTTTATGCCCCTTGCTCTAGGGGACATATCATTGAAAATACTGCTGTGTAAAATATCTGAAATTTTCCTGCCTATGTTCTCCTCTAGACTTTAATGGTGTCATGACTTGTATTTAAATCTTTTATCTACCTTGAATTTATTTTTGTGCATGCTGTAAGTTGGTGGTAAAGTTTCATTTTTTTTGCATGTAGCTGTCCAGTTCTCCCAACACCATTTGTTGAAGAGGCTATTTTTACTCCATTTTATGCTGCTGTCCCCTTTGTCAAAAATTAATTGACCATAGAGACTTGGGTTTATTTGTGGGCTCTCTGTTCTGTTCCATTGGTCGATGTTTCTGTTCTTATGCCACTACCAGGCTGTTTTGATTACGGTGGCCTTGTAATACAGTTTGGTATCTGTTATTGTGATCCATACCACTTTGCTCCTCTTTCTCAAAATTGCAGCAGCTATTCAGGGTTGTTTATGGTTCCATATAAAGTTTTGAAGTATTTGTTCTATGTCTGTGAAATATGCCATTGGTACTTTAACAGATATTGCATTGAATCTATCAAATGCTTTGGGTAGTATGGACATTTTGATGATAAATCAGATAAATCTGATCCATGAACATGGTATATGTTTCCATTTGTTTGTGTCTTCCTTGATTTCTTTCTTTAATAAACACCTTATTTTTTTTTCTGAGAAGCTCTTTATTTTGCCTGCAATTTTAAATGTAGTCTTGGTAGTCTTAATAGTGGGTATTTGATTTTCATCATTTGGTATACTTCATACGAATCCCTTCTGGCCTGAAGTGTTTCTGTTGAGAAATCAGCTTTTATGGGAGCCCCACTGTCTGTCCCTAGCTATTTTTCTCTTGCTACCTTTAAGATTCTCTTTTTGTCTTTTAACTTTGTCATTTTAATTATGATGTGTCTTGGTGTGGGTCTGTCTGCATTTTTTTTAGTTGGTACACTGTGCTTTCTGAAATGTGACATTCTTCTTCACAGGTAAGGGAAGTTCTTTTTTTGCCATTATTTCTTCACACAGGTTCTTTATTCCTTGCTCACTGTCTTCTCCTTTGTGTCTTAATGATGTGAATGTTTTTATGTTGTCTCAGTGGTCCCTCAGACTTTCATCCTCTCTTTTTTTGCTGTACTTGGGGGTTTACTGTTATCTAGTCCTCTAAATCACTAATTCAATTGTCTGCTTCACCTAACCTGCTTATTCCTTCTATAGTATTCTTTATTTCAGATATTGTATTCTTCATTTCTGTTTTTTTATTATTTCAATTTCCTTTTTAATGTTTACTATCTCTTTGTTTAAGTTCTCACTGAAAGCATTCATTCTTTCCTTAATGTCCTTGAGCAACCTTATAACCATTGTTTTAAATTCTGCACCTGGTATTTTGGTTGCTTCCATTTCATCCTTTTCATTTAATTCTTTTTTTTCCTGGGGATTTCTTTTGTTCTTTCATTTGGGGATTTTCTTTTTGTCCTTTCATTTTGCCTCTGTGTATTATGTAGGTCTGTTATGACTCCTGAACTTTTTATGATGACTTTATGATTAGATGTCTGTTGGGCTCAGTGGCACAATCTTTTGGATCACCTGAGCTCTGTGCTCCAGGAATGTTTCTTGTTGGCTATGTGCACCTCCTGTTTTGATTGAGACTTACATGCTTTTAGCACATTAATGGGTGGAGTTAACCCTTCAGACTAGGGGACTATAAGAGTAAACTTCTGTAAACATATATGAGACACTGTGCAAGGGATGCCCCCCAAGGCATAATTGTTCCCAGTAGGAACTGATGCATGACAAAATTCCCCTGTGGGTATGCTGTTTATATGGCTAGTTCAGTCGAGCTCTGCTGTGGTCTGAGGCACACCACTTGTTGTGGTACTGCATCCACTTGTATGGGGTTCAGGTACAGGTCAGTGTCAGATGTTCTATTTAACTGGCCTTGGGCTACCTGCCTCGAGCTTCCACACTGTTTACTGTTTGTGTCTGCATCTAGTGGAGTTGGGTGTGCATGGGAGGTGCCCTTCAGTGAAAAGTGTCATGTTTTTCAAGCTTAGAGCTGGGAGTAGATATGTAAAAGGACCAAGGCTCCCTGAGCTTCACCTCTGTCACCTATTCTACTTCCCCCTGACATTTCCTAGTCTTATTCCAGAACCTTCTAAAGAAAGACTTTAGGATGAGCCCAGGCTAGCCACAATCCCAAACCTCTCCCACAGGTTGTGAGATCAGCAGGGTGAGCCAACTAAGGTTGGGTGGCCAAGGTTACTGGTCCCATACTTGGTGATCACACAGTTAGGCACTCAATGAGGGGAAAGTAGACCCTGCTTCAAAGCCATACCATTCAGTCTCTGCCAGAGTCTCCAACTCTAGGTCCCCCTAGGGGCTCACTGCAGGTCTAGTTCTGGTGCAGCTAGCTGTCCCCTCTGCAGGAGCAAGCTCAGATGCCTCAGGCTCAAGAGGATAGATCAAAACAGTCTCCAAGTGGGGATGATGCCAACTCAGGTCCCAGGAAGGGGCTAAACACTCTTTCCAAGTTCCAGACAATAGCCTCTGAAGTTCTCACACTTTCAGTGTCCCTACTTTCAGCTGATCTCCCTTCCCTCACATAGAACAGTGCCCAGTAGGACAGGTGATTCAAGATTTGGTATGGTTGATCCAAACAGTCTGCTGTTGGGAGTGGTGTCCACAAGCCTGTACAAGGGAGGTAGGTACTTCTTCCCCTTCTTGGGGTACCATGGACTGAACTCACAGGGGAGATTGGATTTGCCTCCCATGTAGCCACATAGCTCAGCTCTCGCCTGCCTGATTCTTGGTCAGAACTTCCCTAGGAGACAGTTTGAAAAACCCAGATATGCATGTCTCTGTGGTTTTCTTGCACCACTTACCTTAGGAGGACTGGGACAAAAGTCCTAGCCCTGTGTGGCACTCTGATCTGTCTGTGAAGCTGAACAGAGTAGGATGGGGCTCAGCTTTGTGTGGCTCCCCTGCACTGCTGAACTCAGCAATACAAGATAAGCTAAGTGATTCAATAGGTGAGGGAGGGGCACTGGTTGTGTCCTTGAGGTAAGGGAGACTGGTTCTCTTTTCCAAGCTACACAGTTTAGTCATTGTCTGGGTGTCTAGGAAGAACTTCCCCAGAAAAAAGAGGGCTTCTTAAAGTCACTGGGGGTATAGCCAGCAGACCCCTCTGCAGACACTAGTATGGCAGTATGGCCTTGCTAGCAGTCAGAATCCAGACGGTACACTCCCCAGGATAGTGCTGTAACAGTATGAGTGTTTGTCCTTGAATGGTTGTGGATTGAGTCTCCCAGGTGAACTGAATCCCCACTGATTTTCACTGCCAGATGTTATGTGGGCTCTTCCTTCCATCTCTGTTCCCCTGAGTTGGGAATACCTGTGTGAGGTTTAGACTCCATGCTCCTAGGGGGAGGGAGTTTTGAAGTGATATCTCTCTGGCTTCTCAGCTGCTGCTACACCTGAGTGTGAGGATTATCACTTTCCACAACTCCTCTCTTCCTACTGGTCTCTTTGTGATTTCTTCTGTAAATTCTTGTTTATTATAATTCAATTCAGCTAGTCTTCAGGGTGTTTTTCTTTTGAGAATAATCCAAACTTTATTTCTCCTGCCTTTTAGGGCATAAAACTTTGACAAGTTTTTATGCACACACACACACACACACACACACACACACACTTAGGAAACTTTTCTGTCATTATTTTTTCAAACAGCATTTCTAACCCTTACTCTTTTTCTTCTCCTTCTGGTATTCCTAAAATCAAATGTTGTTGCATTTCCTGTTGTCTTGCAGTTCCCTTAAGCTATCCTCATATTTTTTGAGTCTTTTTTCATGCAGCTACTCTACCTGGTTATTTCTTTCTACTTTGTCTTGTAACTCATTAATTTGGTCCTCTGTTTCATCCAATATGCTTGTAATTCCTTCTAGTGTGTTTATTTCAGAAATTGTATTCCTCTTTTCTTCCTGGTTCTTTTTTATAGTTTCTGTTTCCTTTTTCATATTATTGTATTTCTCACTCAGTTCATTGTAGTTGTCTGTGAGTTCCTTGAGCATTCTTATATTCTTTTGAATTCTATATCTGATAGCTTGCTTGCCTCTATTTCATTTAGCTCTTTTACTGGAGAGTCTTCTATTCCTTTCAATTTCAGGTTCTTTCTTTGCCTCCCTATTTTAGGTGAATCTTTGTTTGTTTGTGAGATTCCCGATGATCTGCTTTGCTAGCTGTCTTCGTATGGTGAACTTCTATGGTGCAAGTTCTGAGGGACTCAGTGGTGTGGCCTCTTTGATTTCCTCATCTGGATGCTCTAGAATTGCCCGTTTTTTCCCCATTTGAGTAGGCTCTCTTGTTATACTTGGGTTTTACTGGTTGGTGGCTTCTTTGTTGGTGGATTCTCTCCTCTAGGGGGTTTACTGGTATGCAGAAATCCCACCTTGTCTTGTATGTGATCTGGGACAGGGCAAAGGTGGAGTGGATTATGACAGTGGGAGAGTATTCTATAGGATTTAAAGTACCAACAAGTAGAGAACAGATAGGAGATCCTTTGGAGAAGTACATTAATAACTATGGTATTTTACCCAACAAGTCAATTTTTTAAAAAGTGAAAAAGAGGTAAGACTCTTGTTAGAGGGATAAAAGAATGTGAGCTGACTTCTGAAAGCAGAGCGCTTATGCTAGGTTAGATGGTGAGATGTAGTGAGAGTAAGGGGTAGAAACTTGGGGTACTGTGAAAGAGAATAAAGTTAACCACAACAGTAATAAAGCTCAGGAAGACAGTGGACAAAGACCAGGGAAGGATGCTGTGTGGAATTTGGAACAATAATAAGACAAGAAATGTATGATTTGAATAAAAATAATAAAAAGTAAAAGACCAAGAGTAGTGTGTTATAGAAATATGAATGAAGCAAAAGAAGTGAAATTGAAATGCAACATGAAAGGGAGAACAAAGAAAACCAGCCAAACAATGAAATAAAACAATCAAAACAAAGAAAACTACACAGAAGGAAAATAAATAAATAAAAAAAAGGAAAAGAAATAGACTAGGGGGAAGATGGCGGCGTGGTAGGATGCAGCAGATTCTACTCTCCCACAACCAGGGGAAAAAAATCTGAGTCATTTTAGGTAGGTACAGAGCAAAGAGCCAACATTATCACGCCATAAATGAAAATAGGAGATCGCAAAT
>JAPYXV010002352.1:0-13205 GCA_028533065.1 Trachops cirrhosus
GGCTTTGTCTCAAGCACTCTCCACCCCGGCTGTCGGCCTCCACCTACTGGTCTGGATGGATGTGTCTTCTTTAACTCCTAGGTTGTCAGACTTCCAAACAGTTCAATTTTGTATCAGTACTGGTTGTTATTTGTTTTTAAATTGTTGTTGTCTTTATTTTGGTTGTGCAAGGAGGCACAGTGTGTCTACCTATGCCTCCATCTTGGCCAGAATTCTAGATGACATACCTTTTGCTGGTACATACTTTCTGGCATACTTTTTTCCTTTGCTTCTTCCCTTTCTCCATCCCCTTCTCTTGCCTGATACAAAGACACAAAGTAACCTTTCTTTTTGTGGCTGCAAGGAGACAAGCATGAGTGTGAAGGCATCTGTTACGGATAAAGAAGAGAAGAATATGAGGGCATTGTGGAACTGCCTTATCAGCTCTGAACTACTAATGTTTAGACTTCCTATTTCATGAGAAAAATAAATTGCATATTTGCTTAATCTAATATATCAGACTTTTTCTGTTATTCAGTCCAAAAGCAATTGGAACTGACATAGAAGGTGCTATAAATAGGTATCATTTGGCATATGTTAAAAAAAGGTCCTAGAAAACTGCCTCAAATGCACATCAAAAGCAGAATGCTAATAAATTGTGGTACAATCACACAATGGAATGCAATATAGCAGTGAGATTTAACACATACAAATTTTCAAAGAATCCTGAGCAAAAGAAGCCAGACACAGATGTACAATACATACTGAATGATTCCACTTACAAGTTAAAATGTATACAACCAGGCAAAACTAATCTGTGTATCAGTAGTTAGGACAGTGGTTCTTAACCTGAGTGCTGGTGGCATGGATGTGATCAGTTTGTGAAAATTCAGCAAACGGTACATTTATGTGCAGTTTTTCATACACATATTAATCTTCAGTAAGACCCTTAAAAACAACTGGCCCTAGATATTCAGAACAAGTCCAACAAACAACTCCACCCCTCCTTCCTTCAGGTCTTTCCCTCAGATTATCATTAGCTCAGAAAAGGTAAATGAATGGGAAAAGAATGGTCAAAATAAAAAAGTATAACAAATACAACATCTCTAAATAGACCTGCCCTGGCTGGTGTGGCTCAGTGGATTGAGTGCCAGCCTGAAAACCCAAAAGTCACTGGCTGGCTCCCCAGATTCCCAGTCAGGGCATATGCCTAGGGTTAGGGCTGAGTCCCAGTTGGTAGTGTGCAAGAGGCATCCAATCAATGTATCTCTCACACATGGATGTTTCTCTCCCTTTCTTTCTCCCTCCCTGCCCTTCTCTCTAAAAATAAATACATAAAATCTTTTTTAAAAAACCATCTTGATTTGTTGTTCCACTTATTTATGCATTCGTTGGGGACAAAACCCCCAACCCTGGCATAGCAGAATGTCACTCTATAACCAACTGAGCTACCTGGCCAGGACTCACATGACTTTTTTAAAGAAATAGAGTATCAGCCCAGGCTGGTGTGGCTCAATTGAAGTATCAGCCCATAACCAAAAGGTTGCAGGTTCGATTCCCAGTCAGCGCACATGCCTAGGTTGTGGGTTCGACCCTTGGCCTCGGTGTATATGGGAGGCAACCAATAGATGCTTCTCTCTCACACTGATGTTTCTCTTTCACTTCCTCTCTCTCTAGAAGCAATGAAACAATTTCCTCAGGAAAAAAAATGTCCTCAGGTAAGGATTAACAAGCAAGTAGACTATCACAAAATTATCTACCAAAAAAAATCACAATTTTAGTAAATTCCAAAATGAGATATTAAACCAGTCTTAGAGAAAATTACCCATAACAAGACCAATGATCTGGAAGAAGTAAATGATTTGATCTTGGAGATGAAGTTACCAGGTAACTATTGCTAACAGATTCAAAGATCAGGAAGGTATACAAAAATATCAGAAAATAAAAACTATGCCATAACAACCAATCCTTAATAACAATGGGAACTGAAAGCAGAGGAGGAAGATACCTGCTGCTTCATGTTTTTGAGGCAACGTTCCAATTCCAGGGTCTACAATAGTGCTTGGACCATATTGTGGCATTCAACAGATTTATTAAATGAATGAATCCAACCACTTCAACAACTTTTACTAAGTATCCAGTCACTGTACTGGACACTTCTGAAATAAAGGATAAATAACGTTTGATTTTTGACCCTCAAAAGTGAACAGTCCAGTGGAAAAAGGTACTTAAGTAATTTTTAACACTATGTATAAAAGCTATAAAAAAAAAAAACATTCTAACTGCTATGGGTGTCAAACCATAGTTTATGGACTACTTTATAGTTTTGAAATTTGAACTATTCAAACAACCTTCACGAGCAACTCTAACTGTAACAATCATATTCAGTTTCAAAATACTATGAGATTGTTTAGGTCATTTTCTTTAAAATATTTTCTTATAACCTATACATCTGCGATATCCACTAGGAGCAACCTCATGGATCTATCAGAGAGAAGATAGAATATATCATCCTTCCAAAAGCATGAAATGCTTAATCATCACTACATGCACAAGCCATAGCTATAGTTTAACATATTTATTCTATGACAAATAATATACTAACTATGAATCTTTTCTTTTGAGGTAATTACCAAATTTATATATTCATAGAAAACCAGCATACAAGTAGATGATATCACAATTTGATATTTATGAAATGCCAGTTTCCATAAATATAGAAAATCAGCAATTATAACTGGAGTTATTTATTAACATTTTTTATATGAATCTTAATATATACCCAGCTCATCATATTCTCCTGCTATCTCAAACTTACAGTACAATCAATAAACATCAACAGAGAAATATAAGGAATATTGCAAGGAACAATGCTATCCTGACAGAATTAACACAATTAATGTGGTAGATTTAGAGATAACTTCAAATTCTTTGTTACTCTTCCTACTGAGAAATGGAATCTGTGTTTTTCCCTTGGTGGCTACAGTTAATAATGCTGAATTGTATATATATTTAAAAGTTGCTAAGGAAGTAGATCTTAAAAGTTATAACAAGAAAAAAACTGTAACTGTGTGGTGACAGATGTTAACTAGACTAGTACAATCCTTTCATAATATACACTATCGAATCATCACATTATACAAATAAAACTAATACATGTCAACCGCATCCCAGTAAAAAATAAAGTCAGGAAGTAAATAAATGCCTTTCCCTTGAAATTAGGCTAGCCTCAGTGATATGCCTGACCAACAAATGGCAGCAGTAACTTCCAAGGATAGGTCTTAGAAGGCTTGAGGTTTCTTCCACCCAAGGTTCTCTGGGAGTACACACTCTCTCTGTGGGCCCTCAGATGGTATAAATCTGAATATCCTGGGGTCTCCATGCTAAAAAGAACAGATGAGACCACACAGACCTTGAGACTCCATGAAGAGCCCATCCATGATAGCACCCAGCCAACCAAGTATTGTAATCCTAGCAGAGGCCCCACACACCAAAGAGCAATGATGAGTCCAACTCACAGAGTCCTGCCCAAATTGCAGATTTATGAGCAAAACAGAAGGCTATTGTTTCAAGCCACTAAGTTTTGAGGTAGTTTGTTAGGTACCAACAAGTAACCGCTATTACATAATGCTTCCAAATCCCTGCCTAACAATAAAAGGAAATCATCCAATGAATCTCTCTGTCTGAGGTGGGGATAGGGAGAATAAACACTGTTATAACAGCTTCAATTAGGATATGAAGCAAATCAGTCATCTAATTATTACAAATTAACAGACCTGAACTGAGAGCTGTGCAGTCCATGCTGCCATTGATGATTTTGGGAAGGAAAAGAAACACTATAAACCTGAACACAGGAAATATTTGTACAAATTACCCTTACCGGTTTGATAATAAGCTCTGGTTCTATATACACACTTATTAGTGTTGCTGCAAGGTAAGGTTAGGCTAATGGAGAGCACCCAAACAGATCTCTGTTATTTGTTATAGGCTAGTCCCTAAACTTTTTGAAGGAGCATATACTCCTAATGAAAGCTATAGGCCTTTTCTCCCTAAAAAATACACATACATAAATACTCACAAAACACTCCATACAATTTCATTGGATTTTCAGCCTTTTAGGGTCCATGAACCTTGGGTTTAGAACTTATTTTAGAGGATTATTCAGTAATGGCCCAAAAGTCTACTGGATAATGCTGGAATTGACAGAATTATAACCAAGTGTTTCACTCAAATTCCAAAAATAGTATTTCATTAATCAATGGAAAACCCAGCAATTTAAGTCCTGTGTGAATTTACTGTCTATCGGCGTCCAACCTTTTGGCGTCTCTGGGCCACACTGGAAGAGTTGTCTTGGGCCACACATTAAATACACTGCGACAAGTAATCACAAAAAACACACCTCATAATGTTTTAAGTAAATTTACAATTTTGTGTTGGGCCACATTCACAGTCACCCTGGGCCGCATGTGGCCCATGGGCCATGTGTTAGACACCCCTGGATTTAACCTGAAGTCATTACTCAATTTCAATATCTTAGTAGCAGACAATAGCCTCCTTAGGGTGCCTCAGAAAATACACTGTGCCCTGGCTGGAGTGGCTCAGTGGACTGAGTGCCAGCCTGCGAATCAAATGGTCGCTGGTTCGATTCTAGTCAGGGTACATGCCTGGGTTGCAGGCCAGGTCCCCAGTGGGGGGCACGCAAGAGGCAACCACACACATTGATATCCCTCTCTCTCTTCTCCCTCCTTTCCCCTCTATCTAAAAATAAATAAATAAAATCTTTTTTTTAAAGAAAAAATATTGTTCTAATAAAACTTTCTTTAAATAAAAATTGTCTTTTAGGGACAATAGATGATATTGTACAGTAGTAGCTTGGGATTCTTACTCCCTTTTCAAAAGCCTTTTAAGGGTAAGAGCTCAGCTTCCTACCTCCTTAAATCCTTAGTACCCAACATGTCATTGTACTGAGTCCCAATTATCAACAATGATACTGGTCTATAAGACTAGAACAAGTTCTTAAAACTTTTTGGTCTCAGGACTTATATGACCTTAAAAATTATTTAGAATCCCATAAAATTTTTGTCAGGTTCGTTATACCTATTGAGGTTTACAATATTAAACACTGAAACTGAAAAATGTTTTACAGGTAAAAAATCATTTTAAAGTAACAGTAAACCCCTCATATATTAGCAAGTAGTTTTTTTTCCATTTTTTTACAGATTTTATTTATTTATTTTCAGAAAGCGGGGAAGGGAGGGAGAAAGAGAGGGAGAGAAACATCAATGTCCAAGAGCTACATTGATCAGCTGCCTCTTGCTGGCTCCCACTCTTGCAACTGGGGACCTGGCCTGCAACCCAGCCATGTGCCCTGACTGGGAATCAAACCAGCCAACCCTTGGGTTCGCAGGTCGGTGCTCAATCCACTGAGTAACACCAGCCAGGGCAGCAAATGGTTTTGGTTTTTATTAAAAATAGGTTTCAAGGCCCTGGCCAGGTAGCTCAGTTGTTCAGAGCATTGTCGCCCTAGGGCAAGGTTGTGGTTCAATCCTCAGGGCACTTACAAGAAACAACTGATAAATGCTTAAATAAGTGGAACAACAAATCAATGTTCCTCTCTCTTCCTCCCTCCCTTCCTCCCTCTCTCTCTAAAATCAATTTTAAAAATTGTTTTCAAAACAAAACTAGTAAGAAGAGTTGACACTGTTTTGCTTTTCAAATTTCTTTAAGGTCTGGCTTAATGGAAAGGAGCTGGATTTTCACATCTGCTTCTACATTTCAACCCCTTGTGATAACACAGGTCATGTTAATCTTTAGAAACTCCACTGAACACTCATGAAAGAATCAAAGTGAAAAAACACAAATAATGTCGTAGTATTATCATGAAAAAAGTTTTGGCCTTGAGTACCCCTAAAGAATCTAAAGACCCTCTGGCAGAAAGCCACCTTTTTAAGTGTCTTAGGTCCTTTATTTCTTCATGTGTTTTTTAAATGACCAGAGGTAATATTGGAGCAATAAATTCTACAATTTACTTTATAATTCCTTCTGTACATTGCTCTTTTACCCGACTAGTAAATTTCAACATGCTTCCTAGTCACTTCTGAGCATCAAAATAAAAGGGTGATGAAACTAAACATTTACACCTGTTCTTTCCTCCCTGGCAACCGAGTAAACAACTATCTAGGGAGATACTTACAATGCCATTCCCATACCAACTAGGGAATTAATCTAGACTGTTAGTAATAAGATCCACCCAAAACTAATCTAGATTACAGTTAGGCTTTAAAAATGTAAATACCTAAGACTATACTTTCAGGGATCATTTCTATAGTTCATTATTAAAAATTTAAGTATATATTTTGCACAAGAGTACAAATCCACAAAAGCCTCACTTGCTATAGTCAAGAGATACAAAACTGAACTGGGTTACAAGCCAAGGAAGTGTATTAAATTTTTAAGTTCAAGCACATTATGGAGTTGAATTAAAAAGTTTTCTAGATAACTATCACTGAACAAAAGGTCTAAAAATATTTTAAAGAGTCAAAGTTGCCTTAGGAAACAAAACAGGAAGGCCAGACACCCCCCAAAAAAACCCTTATTAATTCAAAATTAGCTGTAAGCGTGGTTAACTAGAAAAGGATGAAGAAAACTTACCACGGACAATCGGATTCTCCTGAGTGCAAATCCCAAGAATATTCTTGGTATTAACATTGAGATGGAGCACTTTGTCATAATAGGCAGCTTTCCGCACATGTTCTGCAACTGCACTATATACACAAAGCTTTCCTATCTTTTCCTCAAAAGAATTAGTCATCTTCAGGTTAATGCCCAGAGGAAATGTTTTCTGTTGTTCAAGCAGTTTGCTCTACTTTGTTTCTTGATTATTCCGAGTGCTCTCTCACAACTGGAGGGTTGCTGAACCAATCCCGAGTAAGAAATGGAAAAGCCCAAGAAAAGAAGCGACAGCTCTGCACCCCCACACGGAAAAAGACTCAGTAAACAGCAGCGGCGGCCCGGCCCCAGCTGCAATCTGAACGGAAAGCACAGCTTTCTAGGTTTCCAGCAACACCCGACAACGTCTCCCTCCCCCCCACCCCCACGTCCCCACTTCGGGACTAGCCAAAGATCGAAAACCAAGAAAGTGGAGTCTACCCGCTTCTAAGAGACACAGAGCCTCCCGGGCAGAGGTTCTCTCCCGTTACATAACTGGGGCCTAGGGCCATGCTTCTGCAATCAGTCCTTCAAAGAGGGAGGCAGACGAGTTCCCCAGAGACTCACCCTCCCAGCGAGGTAGCAGCTGAGTTCTGCAAGGGGGGCGACTTAAGGGAGGCCACGACCAGAGGAGCTGGGACACTGAGAGTGATGAGCGAGCCCCGAGAGGGGCTGAACGGATCCCGGAGACCCGTGGAAGGCCCCACCGCCTCCGGCCCTAGTCCACCCCCATGCCTCGCCTGCCGAGTCCCCGCCAGCCGACCCCCCCCCAGCCAGCGCTCCCCTCCCCCGCGTCTCCATCCCCACCAGCCCCAGCCCAGCGGCAAGGCGGACCTGCCAAGTAAGGCCTCGGCCACCGCCATCGGATGGCTCCCAGTCCAGTACCTGGTCAGACATGGTGACGGTGATTTCACCCGGGGTCTCTGCACAGCAGCGGCCTCGGGTAGGTAGAACCTCGCTCCGGGGTTTACAAATCCGTCTCCCTTCCCCACAGCACAACACCGCGTCTGGAGGGACTTCCGCTATGTCTCACGTCACTTCCGCTACGCACTGGGAGCGGGGATGGGGGGAGGAGAGGGGAGGCGGGAAAACGGGGCGTGGCGTGGGCCATACTGCGGGCCAGGAGGGTCCGGTAGCTGCTTTGCGGTGGTCGTGTGAGTGAATTAACAACAGTCCTGTGTGCTACAGCAAAAACTAGGCCGTGCGCCTGGATCTTAAGCCCATCCCCCGGGGGAAAAGATCCCGGTCCCCAGACTCGGTGTTTGGCACCGTTCTGACAGCCCGGACTCCTACCCCTTCGACACATTGCGCGTTTGTGAAGGCTGAGCCGAGATACTTCTTTTGTCTCCCGGCCTTACTCGTTAACCTGAGGAAATAAATTGAGTTGGATACCAGCGTTTCTTACCCTAGAGCTAACATTTTTGGTTAACCAGCGGCCCCCCTCCAAACACATGACTTTGATTTGGGGAGAGGGGGAGCAAAACAAAACAACGATCCCATTGAACACAGTCTTGACGGCTACTGTTAAAAAAGACGCCGCTGAAAAGTTCTGAACTGATGGGGGAGAGGAGTTAATTCCGATCCTTGAATTCGTTGCTTTGAATTAAAGAATGATCCTTCTATGATTTCTTTAAAATACAATGTCCCTACTGGCATAAGCATAGAGAATAAAAATACAGACTAATGAAATAGAATAGAGATTTGGAAAGCAATAGGCCCTCAAACATCAATTTTCGACAAGAATGCCAACACAATTAAATGGTGAAAGAAATCTTTCAAATTATGCTGTTGGACAACTGCATATCCACGTGCAAAATAATGAATTTAGATCACTCCCGTGGAACTTACAAGCAATTAGCTTAAAATGAATCAAAGGTGTAACTGTAAGAGCTAAAACTATAAACTCTTAGAAGAAAACAAAGGCATAATTCTTCCTGACCTTAGATTAGGGAATGGCTTTTAGATGTGATGCAAGCAACCAAATGAAAATAAATTGGACATCATCAAAATTAAAAACTTGTATTTTGTATTGAATAGACAACCTAAAGAAATGGGGAAAATATTTGCAAATATATCTGTAAGGGTCTAATATTCAGAATACATAAAGAACCACTACAATTCAATAGTTAAAAGATAAATCCAATTTTAAAACTGACAGAAAACCTAAATGACTATTTCTTCAAAGAAGAGATACAGATGACAAATGGACATTTAAATGCTCAACATCATTAGCGATCAGGGAAATGTAAATTAAAACCACAATGAAATACCGCTTTACATCCCACTAGGTAGGATATATACAATTGAAAGGACAGTTGATAACAAGAAGTGTTGACAAAAGTATGGAGAAATTAGAACCCTCATATACTACTTAGTGAGAATATAAAATGCTTTGGTAAATGGTCTGGCAGTTCCTCAAACCATTAAACATAAAATTAGCATGACCTAACAATTCTACTCCTAGATATACACCCAAGAGAATTAATAATGTATGTCCACTCAAAAACATGTACTCAAATATTCACAGCAGCATTATTTACAATAGAAAAAGGGTGAAAAAAACGCCAAATGTCCATCAGCTGACTAATAGAAAAATAAAAGTGGTATATCCAAACAAGGGAATATCATTAGGCCATAAAAAGAAAAGTACTCATACAATGTGGATAAAACTAGAAAACATGCTAAGTGGAAAGAGCCAGTCATAAAGTATCCTTCCATTCATATGACATGTCCAGAATAGGCAAATCTATAGAGACAGAAAATGGATGAGTAGGCTACTGCTCCAGCCTTCTGCTAGGACTGGGGGTTTAGGGGGAAATTGGAGAGTGACTACTAAGAGGCACAGGTTTTCTTGTGGTGATGAAATGCTCAAAAATAGATTGTGATGATGGTTGCACAACTCTGTGAATATACCAAAAAAACTAAAAATTGTGTATTTTATATAGGCGAATTGTATATGTTAATTGTATCTCAATAAAATTGTTATATAAAAAATAAAATATAATAGCCCTGAGAAGAGCTGCTGATAATAAGTAAGGTATTATTAATGTAGCATGTAGGACACTCACATCCAACCAGGATGGCCATGAAAAGCTCCCCCAAAAATAAAATCTAGCCCTGGCTGGGGTAGCTTAGTGGATTAAGCGCGGGCCTGTGAACCAAGAGATCACAGTTCGATTCCCAGTCAGGGCACATGCCTGGGTTGCAGGCCAGTTCCCAGCAGGGAATGCACAGGAAGCAACCACACATTGTTATTTCTCTCCCTCTCTCCTTCCCTTCCCCTCTGAAGATAAATAAATAAAATCTAAAAAAAAAAAAAAGTTTAAAAAAAAAATAAATAAATAAATAAAATCTAAACTGAAATCCAAAGGGTAAGTTGGAATCAACTAGAGCAGCATTTCCTAAACATTTTGGTCCCAAGACTCCTTTAAACTTTTAAAAATTACTGAAAACCCCAAAGAGCTTTTGTTTTGTGTTATTTCTGTTGATATTTAACATATTAGAAATTAAAACTGAGAAAAAAATTTTAATCCTGACCCAAAAATATATTTACTGATTTTAGAGAGAGAGGAAGGGAGAGGGAGAGACAGAGAAACTTCAGTGTGAGAGAGAGACATCAATTGGTTGCCTCCCTTACAACCAGGATGGAACCCACAACCCTGTGGTATAAGGGACCATGGTCCAACCAACTGAACCACCCAGCCAGGACAAAACTGAGAAAAAATTTTAAATATGTATTAATTTGTTAAAAAATTATAAGCCCTTGATGTGCATAAATAACATATTTGTATGAAAAATGGCCATGTTTTTCAAATACAAAAAAAAAAAACTTAGAAGAATGGCAGTGTTTTTTGTTTTTGCAAATGTCTTAATTTTTTAATGCCTGGCTTGATAAAAGACAGCAGGGTAGTTGTATCTACATCATTCAATCATTGTCATATTTGTTATAGTTTCTTATATTATGTAAAGAAAATGCAGCCTCATACAGAAATATAATCGGGGAGAGAGAAGGACTGTTTTAATAGCTTTTTCAGATAATTGTGAATATTTTCTTTGAAAGCAAACCCAGACTCAACAAGTGGTAGTTTCTTAATAGAAATGTGGAACTTGAAACCATTTCAATGAACTTTTTGTGCTGTATTACATTAAAAATCCATTGATCTGTCTTGCACTTTAGATAGACATTTTACCCATGCATAATTCTGTAACATCATGGCTTATTCATTTAGAAAACATTGATTCACGGAGTTATACAGAACTAAATGTTGACACATTTCCTTATACAATATATAAAAATCTTATTATTTTCATAGATTCATCAGAAGTCTTTAAGTATTTGAAACTGTCAAATGCACAGTGATAAATACAAGTTTTTCAGAATGCTAAATTTAGTGTAAAAGCTTGAATTTGATCATTGACAGAAACAAATATTATCAGTTGTTTTGTGTTAGTTTCTCTTATTCATTTTTTGAGAAACTGTCCACTACATTTCAAGTCTGAACAATCATTATTGACCTGTCATTTGTTCTGCCACATAAAAAAATGATGTTCCAGCCCTGGCCAGGTAGCTCAGTTGGTTAGAACATCATCCTGAAAAACTAAGGTTGTAGGTTCGATAACTGGTCAAGGCACATACAAAAATCAGCCAATGAATGCAAGTAAGTGAAACAACAAATCGATATTTCTCTCTCTTGCTCTCTCCCTCTCCCTTTCCTTCTCTAAAATAAACCAACAGATAAATAAATAAATAAAACTTTGTTAAAATACTGACTGAAGTCAAATTTTTCTGAAAATCAAAAGGAAAATATCCTATTTAGTGGAAAAGAATAAGTGAATTTATCAGAGTATTTATTAAGTAGAAATTATTAAACAAAATATTTAAGTCTTTGTATCTCATAAAATTGCTCTACAAAGTTGGAACATAGAGTAATATATCTTATTTTTCTGCTTAAAAAAACAGTTCAATGCAAAGTGTATATGAAATCAATGGCTTATCCATTAGTGAAGAGTTATATCGAGGACAGTATTACAGATTATAATAATTAGCATTTCTCCCACCCTCTCTACCCATTAGAGATATATTCTCAGGACAAAAAGCACAATCTTAAATGAGTTTAATATTAATAATAATGTTAGTATTGTTATTCTGAAACTATTACATATCAAGTATAAAGTATACAAATAAAGGTTGGGCAAAGTTATGAGTACTTTTTACAGTTATGAGTACTCTAAGCACAGAGTTTATACCTTTTTTTCCTTTTTTTCTTATTTGCTCAATGCTTCCATCCCCCCAGAGCTTATTGTATTAATTATTGTATTATTTTCCATACAAACAACTGTAAAACTACTTTTGCCACACCCTGAATTTTATCTCTGTCTGTAGTAGAATCAATGACAGCCTCCCTTTTTATTTCTAATACTACTTGTTTGTACCTTCTCTATTTTTTATTGAATGGTCTCATCAAAGGTGTATTAATTTTATTCATTATTTCAAAAAACAACTTTTGGATGTCCTGATTCTCTCTATTGTAGGTTTGATTTTATTTCTTTTATCCTATTTCCTTCCTTCTTCTTTCTTTAGGTTTAATTTGCTCTGTTTTTCCTAGCTTCTTGAGATTAATATTGAGATAATGGATTTTTAACTTTTCTTTTTTCTAATTAACATATTTTTAAGTATTTCACTTGAAACACAGCTTCAGCTTCATCCTACAAAATTTTATATTCTGTATTGATGTTTTCATTATTTAATTCAAAATATTTTTTAATATTTACTGTAATTTCTTCCTTATCATGGATTATTTATAAGTTTATACCTTAATTCCAAAATGTATGGAAATTTTCTATGTCTTTTTGTTATTAATGTTCAATTTAATTTCACTGTGGCCAGAGAACATATTCCATGATTTCAGTGCTTTGTAATTTGTTGAGAATTAATTACGGCCTCTCATGTGGTAAATTTTGCTAAGTGATGCACATGTGCTTGAAAAAATGATACTTTTCAGCTGAATTCCAGTTTTTGTCTTCGTTTAGCATCCATCTTTGTCACTGCTTTCTGTTCAGTTTCTCATCCTCTTAGACATAACCTTTGAGTCAATAAATTTCACAAAGTGAAAAATGGCACCAAAGTAGGACTTACCTTTCTTTAGTTCATAGGTCTCTTTAGTTCACATATCTCTAAATAAAAAGAGCCCCATATCTAAACACGCTGAATTCAACTAGACTTCTGGCCAAGATGGAGGCATAGGCAGACACACTGTACCTCCTCACACGACCAAAATAAGGACAACAACAATTTAGAAAGAAAAAAACAACAAGTACTGACAGAAAATTGAACTGTATGGAAGTCCGACAACCAAGGAGTTAAAGTAGACATATTCATCCAGACCAGCAGGTGGAGGCCGACAGCCGGGGTGGAGAGTGCTTGAGACAAAGCCGTGGCTGGTGGACCCGGGTACGCAGGTGACGGCTAGCAGACCCTGGGCACAGGGTGGCAGCAGGCGGACCAGCAGTCCCACATT
>JAPYXV010002353.1:0-13204 GCA_028533065.1 Trachops cirrhosus
CTTGCTCACTTAAAAGGATGGGTCCTGGAGCTTTCAACTCTTCTTCTGTTTGAGCCATCTTTTTGCTGGTTATTTTCTTTTCTTTTTTTTTTTTTTTTTTTTTTTTTTTGGTCTTTTCGAGCTCCTGTAGTGAGGGGTGGGGCCTTAGGAGCTCACCAGGGCGGGACACCCCAGTCGCTGGGTTGTGATGTTGTATGTGGGGGCGGGGTCCGAGAAGGAACAATGGTGCCTGCTGTACTCTCCGCAGGACCCCAGACCCCTCCACTGCCCTCTGCAAGCCAACTGGGCCTCTCTGGCACCAATTCTGGTGTGGGTGGGCCTATGCACCCCACGGGACTTTCCTTTTCAGTCAGTGCCCCAAGGCTCTATTTCCCGGTGCTGGGACCTTGAGATGCGCGCAGTGCCCTGCTTCTCAATGGCTGCCTTGCTGGGTCTGCTGGTCACCACCCTCTGGCCGGGGCCCACCAGCCGCCCCGCTTGTGCGCCCAGGGTCTGCCTGCTGCGGGCCTGCGCACTGCCTCAGCTGCTCAGCTCTCAGCTCCTTGTCACTCGCCCTGCCTGACTTCGCCCATCCTACGGGTCTGGATAAACGTGTCTATTTTTAAATCCTTGGGTGTCCAACTTCCATACACTTCAATTTTCTGTCAGTTCTGGTTGTTATTTTGTTTCTATATTGTTGTTGTCCCTATCTTGGTTGTGCGAGGAGCCACATTGCGTCCACATATGCCTCCATCTTGGCTGGAAGTCGTCTGAACAAAGAAAATTTTAAATGGCTCAATAAAAAAACCTGTCTT
Organism: Trachops cirrhosus; assembly: GCA_028533065.1. Taxonomy (NCBI): domain Eukaryota; kingdom Metazoa; phylum Chordata; class Mammalia; order Chiroptera; family Phyllostomidae; genus Trachops; species Trachops cirrhosus. The sequence goes on from JAPYXV010002353.1 coordinate 795, forward strand.
CCCTCTCTAAAAGGGAAGTAGTTTGCTTAGCTGACAGAATGAAACTTTTCTTATAATAATAAATTAAACAATTCAGGTATCAAATAGGAGATAGAAAATCACCATTCATAGTTTTAAAAATATTCTGCACATATAATATCTATATTCTGCTGCCTAAAACATACTCCAGAGTGCAGAAACACATATTTCAAGGCATTTCACAGTACGTACCATGGTGTCAAGTAGACCAATGACTTCAAATGAAAAATCCACACCTCCACTGGTCATTTCCTTCAGCACCTCCTGGATGGGTTTCTTGAAGTCCTGTGGGCTGATGCACTCAGTGGCACCCACTTCCTTTGCCTTCTCAAATTTGCCTTTGTTGATGTCCACCCCAATGATCCTGGCTGCTCCAGCTGCCTTACAGCCCATGATCACAGACAGGCCAACTCCTCCGAGGCCAAACACTGCACAGGTGGAGCCTGGGGTGACCTGTGTTTCAGAAAATGTGAAAATGGATTAAGTAATGATTATTGGAAAGTGTCTAAGCTGTATAAAGTGCCATATCTTATCCATTATCAGTACTATTCAGACTCTTCTGTCCAATCTGCTGTCAAACCTCTTTTGGCTTCTGTTGGTTCATGTTTAAATTGAGGGCTTTGAACGAGATCAGTGGTTCTCAAACTTTGCAGACATTAGAATCACCTGGAGAGCTTTAAAACTTCTCAGTGCCCAGGTCACAGCCCATAACCAATTATATCTCTGCAGGTAGGACACAATTCCCAAGTGACTCCAATGGGAAGCCCAGGCTGGGAACTGGAGACTAGAGGATCTCGGAGCTATAAATGCCAATGACTCCTATCTTGTAGAGAATCTAGTGGCTGAAATCCATGAACAGGCTTCAGTACATTGTAAATATACAAAGCATTTTTTGGGAAATTAAATAAGTGGAAAAGGTATTCTAGGAGGCCAAAACTAATCTAACCAAACCCTCAATGATTAACTCCTTGGTTCATTAACTTTCAGTAGTCATTACCAGTATAATAAGAGCAGAAATTAGCTGTGAGGCAGAGAAGTTATTCTCAGCTTAAAACCAAACTTAAGAACTGGGGAAATTTAACTGGAAACTTTAAGATAATACCACTTGAGACCACTGTAATCTTAGTGGGTCTTTATCCTTGCTTTTTAAAAATATACTAATAAACACTAATTCAGTAAAAAGTTGCTCTACATTTTAATAATGGTTGAAATTCATTATCATGAGTGCTCTTGGCTTCTGCACTGTGTATAGGCTCGGTTAGACCATCTGCTCAAACAGATGATGCAATTGCACAAGGGACTTAGTGCTAGAGTCACAGAATTTGAAAAACATGTGCTGTCAGTTGTTGAAGTCAGCAAAGGACTGTTTAATATATCTGGTCTGCTTTAGGTGTCAGCCTTCAGTGTGGGAAAAGTATTCCTCCTGTCCCTAGTAATCAGTCATTCTCTAGGGTATATCATCACTTTTTACTTTACTTAGAAAAATATGGGGCTTGTGATTATAATTTTAAAATGTAGATAATATATACTATGGTTTAAGATTCAGCAGGGATTTTGAGAAAGATGCTAGTCACAGTTCTCATTCTAACCTGCCATAAGATTTTGGGCAAATATCTTTATGTATCTGGGCCTCCTAGATTTTCAAACTTTTGGGAAGAGGGACCTTAAAGAATTTCTCCTTCAAACCTACCACTTCTGAGTGTGTGTGTGTGTGTGTGTGTGTGTGTGTGTGTGTTGCGTGATCATGGCAGGGGAGGAGAAGCAGCAGTGAAATCCCCTAATGAGAGGAATAAATGCAAAATGCATTACTGAAACTTCATTGTTTTCCTCATAGCGATCTACAAAGAAGATATGTTCATGCTGCTTGGTCTGGAGGTGTAGCAGGTAAAGCTTTGGAATCTACTGTTAATCATAATTCTGGGAGTAGAGAATTCATTAACTAGATTCTCCTCAAAGGCAACTCTTTCATTTCATTTACTTTTCCTGCCTCAAAAACTAGCAGAACCTTCTGTGTCTGGTGTTATGTTTGTGCTGACCCATCAGAAAAAGAATGACTAAATAAGGTCCCAGCTCAAAAATTTAGCAATCTCATAAAGAACAAATATAGACAAATAATGACCAAAATGACACCTTTACTTTTTCTTCACTAATTATCAACAGCTTTTCACTTGTTCTAAACAGATACATTTTCTAGGATATGTTCTTAATTCTCCCTGAAGAAATTTTTTTACTCATAATCAACAACTTAAATTCTATGGAGTCGATTAATGTTATTGTGGTAGCAGTGGGGAAGCTACCAGTAAATCTATGAAGAATTATCTCTAATTGCTGTGAGAAACCACTTTCCTGTGCTGGTGGGAAAATGGAGACAACTGTACTTGAACAATTAAAAACAAAACAAAACACTTTCCTTTGGTTCCTGACTGTCCAAGTACAACTGGTTTTATCATCCATTGTTCATTCCCACCTTGGCAACTTTGACTGCAGATCCATAACCAGTAGTGAATCCACAGCCAATGAGACAGACTTTCTCTAGTGGTGAAGCTGCATCAATCTTGGCCACTGAGATCTCATCCACCACTGTGTACTGGGAGAAGGTGCTGATGCCAAGGTAGTGGTTGATGGTCTTCCCTCGGCAGGTGAACCTTCTGGTACCATCCTGCATGGTCCCCCGAGGCATGATTACACTGGCCAGTGCAACACACAGACACACAAAGCATGAGACAGGAACATAACCAAGGTGTAAATTCATTGGCTGTGTAAAGACAGTATCAGAAACTTACTCATTTTTCAAGCAGAAGTTGCCTTCTGGGTGTTTACAAACACTGCATTTCCCACACTGGGGAATAAAGAGTGGGATGACTTTATCACCTGGAGGGGAATAAAACAAATTCTTATGAAATCTCTGCCCAGGAATTAATATAGCAAGAACCTAAAGCTGATAGGTATGTATTAGAGGTGGTTGTCTTTGAATAGGGTCTAAGAAATACGATCTTGTCACCACGATGTCATTGGTCATTGCCTGGCAGAATTGTGATTGGTTTGGGTTTATATGTGCCTGCAGATCGCTCAAAAGGAAATGCGCATGTGGGAAACAACATGGGTTTTCAAATGTTTTTAATGCATTAATAGTTATCTTTTATCCCGTGCTTTTTTCTCTTCATGATTTTATACGTATCTCATTTAACATTAATAATCAAACCTTAAATATTCTTACTGTAAGTATCTATAAATTTTAGTTGTAAGAGGCGGCTATAGTTTCATTAGTTGTTGGGGTCAGTCAGTATTTTGTAATAGTTTGGGATATAGTAAAAATGAGCATTTTGACAAACATTTCTTTGTTTTTCAAAGTGACTGTTTATTTTTACTGTAAAATGAGTGGCTATTTTTTAAAATTTTAATTTTTTTAAAGAAAAAGTAACAATAATCGAGAAACAAGAATTCAAGAAATTTCTTTGAAAATCTCAACCCTCAATAATGAGTTAGGAGCTTTCTTTTAGGGTAAGAACTGACTTTCAAATGTTTTTAGCTGAATTATTTATTTTCCCTGCTGTGGTGGAGGGAGGCATGGTGAAAAATTAGGGTGTTGTTTATTATTAATTTATTTCTAACTAAAGGAAATACTAAGAACTGAAACTCAAGTAAAACCATTTATTTTACTATTTTCTGTCCATAGGTTAATTAAGTATTATATAATGGGGGAGACTGAATTTACTGGCTACAGTGATGTTTTTTAGAATTAAATATAATTTTTATTTAAATTATCTTTTCTACTCATCCACAAAACCTATAAAAATGGTTGGGCCATTTTTGTCTATAACATTTGATAGATAAACTTTATATGGAGATGACAGCATGACCATTTTGTATTTATTCACTCTTTACCTCTAAAAATATTTATCTATATTAATGCACAATAAAATGAAGGCAAAATAAGTATTAAAGATAAACTAGTACTTTGTAACGATGGTTAAGTGTAATTAAACAGATATGGTTTATGCAGGATGGTAGGTCTCTCCTTTCCTTCTAAATAGTCTGTTTCATTCTGTGTTCAAGCAGCGAGGTCACACTGGAAGAGAAAATCGGTAACCAAGATCTACTTTCCACCTAAGAGGAGATCATCAGTCAGAGCCTCAAGGTCCCTATTCTGTGAAGTCAGCAAAAAACAGTTTCCATTCACTGATCTATAGGCCTAGGACATAGACTAAAGTGTTTTCCCTTGTCCTATTTATATTTCTTCTTGGACCTGAGAAAAGACAGTTCTAAGAAACACTAAAATGGGTTATTTGGTTGTGAACACTGTCAGGCAGTGGATCTCTTTTGTGTGGCTAGGTGCCTGACATCTAGCAGGTACTCAACAAATGCTTGCTGAAGAAGAGAATGCATGAGTGCATGAATGCACACATGCCTGAGGCAGGAAGAAGAGGAAAACACCTCTCTTTAAGTCCCAGCTCTGCTGCATCCTCAGCGAGGTCTTTCATCTTGCACTGCTTTAGTTTCATCATCCAGGCTGGATGATCTTGGGGTCCTGAACAAAGGTACATTCTCCAAGTGTGAATTCTGTACCTGGTTTTACTGTAGTCACTCCTTCTCCAATGCTCTCCACAATGCCGGCTGCCTCATGGCCTAAGATCGCAGGAAGAGGAGTGACAAAGTTTCCACTAACCACATGGTCATCTGACCGACACAGTCCTGTGGTCAGCATCTACAGGGTAAAGGAAAGATAGATTCAGAAGAACTAATGGTCCTCAAATGCACTTAACAAGACCAATTTCCTGAAATTGGACTTGTGAAGAATTTTTAAGGATTTTGCTAATAATCCCTACTCTCCCCAAATACAAAAGATTCTGTTTGTCCCAAGATTATTCAGTAGAAAACTCTGTGATACTTTTCTTTCCTGCCTTAAGCACTTCAGAATAATCTGAAATAATTATTTCTGAAATGTTTAAGTCTCATATAATTGACAAGAATGCATCCTTTTTTATCGAAGTACAAACCGCAGATTAGCACCAAGAAAATTAAATCAGTTTAGTTCTACCATCTAATGCTAACTGATTTTAAAATCTATCATCTATCATCTATCTATATCTCTTCATATTCCTTTGCCTTTTTTCTATATAAACATATCAATCCTTTTTTATTTTATGAGCGTGAAAGAATTTCAATCTAAAATGGAACCATTGGATATAAAATGGAAAAATCTCATGCTTGTCTCATCACAAAAACAAAACACAAGGACTGAGAGACCAATTTCCTTAAATGCCTGATTTATAGAAAACTAGTAATATTATAATTTTCCTATATAATAAAGAGTTGGCCAGGGGTTGCCTCAGACCAACCTTGGGAAATTTTGCTCATGTTTTCCAGAGACATGATTGGACTGGTTTTGTCTTCATGGGGAATTTTCAAAGCTTGTCTCCATTTGTTTTTGTTTTAAAGGTGAAAAATATTAATTAAGTAAAAACAAAAGAATACATTGCTGCAATATTGTTGTCAGATTAAGCAAAATTCAAGGCCCAAATTAATTAAACAATAAAGGAACATTATATAATAATAACAGTAGAAGATGCCATCATAACAAATATATACATTTTAATAGACTATAACTGAACTCTCCCATCTTTAGATTTCTCGCCTTTAAGTACACGCTAACCCAAACTCTGAATGGACTGGCCTATAGCTTGGTACAATTTGCACATTCTAAATTGCAATTCCTGTTATTTTTGAATAAATTTATCTTTTTGAGCATTTTGAGTTTGACTCAGTTTACCTCTTTATTTAGGTAGACATTAGGATTATACCATATGTATTCTTTCTTCTCTTTTTTAAAATTTAACAATTTGTATTTATGCCTTTCCTTGACAGGAAATGTAATTCCACTGTTTGGATTACCATATAAAAGGTGCCTCTTAATGAATTTTTGGTTATTTGTATAACTATTCTCTGAGTTTTTTAATCCTAAAATTAAATAGAAGTGAAAAAATGTTTCACCTTTATACGAACTTCATGAGCCTTTGGGGGCGCCACCTCCACCTCCTCAATGGAAAAGGGTTTCTTTAGCTCCCATAGCACAGCTGCTTTGCATTTTATCACCTGGAAATTGAACAGAAAGATGATACCCATGTTCCCCCGCTCTTGAAATCAGGGATTGTGACTTTCATCTTTTTATGTGCAACATCTAGCCCCATGTCTGGAACCTAACAAATGTTATATAGAAATGAGCGACCTCTGATTTGCAAAAATGTGTAAAATAATTATGTAAGAATTAACTGTGAGACACTGAAATAAAATAGAATATGTTCTTTTAGACCATCCTTATGTTGTTTCTTTTTCCAAGGGTTGTTTATTTCTGGTATTTCCTAATGTGGTCCTGAAATCGGGTGTTTACCCACAGCTCTTGGCTTGTACATGAAGTTTTTAAATCACATTTTTTTTGGATTCACAGATTCACTGTCCACATAAAAGCTACTGCTCTCTTGCTCAATTTTTTCCACTTAAGCCCAAAACAGTGTGACTTTGATTCCAGTGCATACTTGCCTCCCTGCATAGGATTTCTCTTTCTCTATTTGCCTGTCCTTCTTTGATTTTTTATCTCCCCACTACTTCTGTATGCTACCTGTTTGCATCACTCATTTGAAAATGAGTTTTGGCCGCCTGGTTTTCTTACCTAATTTATGTGTAGCTATTCTTTCCAGATTAGATGTGAGCCAAAAATTGCAGAAGTTATAGCTACACACACACACTCTTACCCACATATACACATATATATTTAAAAATGGGATAAGTCTGTGTTTGATGTTTTAGCTAGCATAGGTTACCCATAAATATTCCTCAAAATTACAATTGAACACACATTTTTAGTACTTGAGAAGGTAATAAAAAACCTCTCTTCATGGTTGCAAAGTTTATACATTTGAGAGTTTTTTCTAGACAGACAATTTGATAATAATTGTAATTATGAATTTATAATTAATAATTGTAAACACGATTTAAAATTCAATTGAAATTTATCCTTTTGACATTTTATTTTCTTGTTTATATGTCAATTCTTCCCCTTTCCTGAGTATTTGTGATGGTCAATGTCACAGTAAACTTGAGACTACTTAGAAATAATACATTAATAGTACATAGGTCCTGATTATTGGGTGTTTATATAATGGGCAGGCACATTGTGACCTGTGCTGAATGAGTTATCTGCTTGATCTTTAAACCCCACAGGATGAAATTATTAACTTATTGGTCTGTTTTTCAGATGACAATGTTGAGCCTCTCTTGACCAGTAACTAATTTTCGCAGTCACAAAGTTGGCCATCCAGAGAATGAAGATCAATCCAAAGTTATCTTTTCACCATCCCATGGTCATAAAAGATTAACCAAAGTTTAAATAAAACAGCAGTGACTAACATTTATTGAATTATTTCCATGTACCAGGTACTATTCTAAGTGCTAAGGAGTATTAATTTGTTAAGTTCTCAAAACTACCTTATAACATAGGCATTATTATGATTTCTGTTTGGCATTTGAGGAAAATACAACACAGGAAGAATAAATATAAATGGAGTGCTACCACAAAGCTGAAAGCCTGATGTTGCACCAGAGGTGGGAGGGTTGATTGCTTATTGTTTATTTTTCTCATGAATACATTTGGTTTACTCTTTTGTGCTCAGAACTCAGGATTTCTATGGAAATTTCCTGGGTTGAGCCATAATCAGGCACTTTTAAATCAGAATTTGCATGTTGATATTGGCTTGCTTGACCTTAATGATTCTAATGCTTTGAGATCAATAAAAGTTTTATTAGACTTAACTTTCCTTCTGTGTTCATAAAAAGAAGATGATAGCTAAGAAGAACATTTAAGCTATAGTTCTTAATATAGAGATAAATTCTTGATTAAAAATATTTCTGACTTTAGGTTTTCAAATTACTCACGATTAGCTGTAACTACTGAACATTTAATATAGAAAATAAAGACTTTACTAGGTACAGATTCTATACATTCTTGTTAATGATATTTAGGAACAGCCTATTCAATTATAGTTCAACATACATTGCATAATAAAGTGTACATTCTATATTTCAGTATATATTGTTTCTAATTTACATATAACTAAAATTATTCATTAAATACTACAGCTCTTTGTGTATTATATAAGGAAATTATATTTTCAAAAGTAAAAAGAAAATTGCTTACTTTTCCTGCTGTGCTCATGATTCTGTTCTCTCTGCAGACCAGGAGACTGAATTCTTGCAGACTATTTCCTGCTCAAGTACATACAGCAGTTATGTTACACAAATATTTTGCTGCTTAAGTAATGCCCAGTTCCACACATGTGATCTGAGGTCTTTAAGCCACACCCATCAGCTTATTCCCAAACCATATCAAATCAGAAAGAAAAGGGCACTGAACCAGCACTCACACCTGGATTTTGTTTGCAATATGGTAATTAGAGATAAGAACTTGATATCTTTGATTAACTATTTTTCTACACATAAATTTTAATCTCTCTATCCCTTTTTCCTGAATTCCATGCTTATTCTCTTTCAATCCTCTGTTTTGTCTTTGTGTGCATTAATCCCCAATTTCTAATCCACATGTTGCAGTTAGAAAGAAGGAAGTGTAAGGGAGAAGCACAAATGACATAGGACAGAGAGAACTATAAGCCAGAAGAATGTGTTTGTTCCAGCTTTCTCCTCTTCTTCATTGCAGAGAAGTCAGACATCAATCAGTTACAGAAAAGGTTCTCATGACCTTGCCATTTCTGCTTTACTCAATACCTATCAGCATCATCTGAGCACCTTGTACCACCCAGTTCACATGCCTGAGGATATTTCAGAGGATAATCCACACAAGCAGCTAGCCTTGGTCCATGCTTTGGACTTTCCTAAAATCTCACAGTTTCATAAACCCCAAACAAGCAGTGGTTGGCCTCAGCATGCCCTGTACTTTTTGTTAAGTGGCCCAAAGCTCATCACTTCCGACAGCTGGCTTCAGTTCACAGCACAACTCCCAAGTGCCCCCAAGCCCAGTGTAGGCAGCTGCCCACCACAGATCACACTGTAGTTCCTACCAGGTGGTCCTAGGCCAAAGGCAGCTGCTTGTCTTGGTCTGCACAGAAGCCATCTCAAGAGCCCTCAGAACCAACACTCTTGGTGACCAGCTTCAGACCACACCAGAGCACTGTCTAGTTAATGCCATAAATGACACACCCAAAGTATGGACTTGGCAGGCACCATAGCTCCACTAAAGTGAATCCCACTCCATGGGGTCAGTGCCCACACAACAGTTTATCTGCTGTAGTCATGGCCAGTCCTCACAGTCAGTTAGCCTGTGGGTCAGTCCCACCCACTAATGCACTAGAACCAATCAAGTCTCAACTACAAGCAGCACACAAAACTACACAAGAAACACTCTGGAGCATATGGCTCAGGTAAACAGGAAGATTATGCCACTGCGTCCCATAGGACACCTTCTATATAAGGTGCCATGACTGGAGGTATAGTAGATCTATGTAATATGTAGAATCAAACAGAGGAGGCGGCCAAAATGAAGATAAAAAGGAAAACATCTTAAAAGAAAGAATAGGGTAAAACTCCAGGGGGAAAAAGTTAAATGAAATGAAGACAAGAAATCTACCAGATACAGAGTTCAAAACACTGGTTATAAGGATACTCAATGAGTTTAGTAGAGAAAAATATTACCTCAGTGAGAACTTCAACAAAGGGATATGAAACATAAAAAAAGAGATAGAAACCATAAAAATAACCAGTCAGAAATGAAAAATATAATAACTGAACTGAAGAATACATTAGAGGGAATCAGAGGATTTAAACTGAGACGAGGCAGAGGGAAGATGGTGGCGTGGTAGGAAGGAGCAGATTCGACATCTCCCACACCCAGGGGGAAAAATAATGGTCATTCTAGGTAGGAACAGAGCAAAGAGCCAACATTATCACGACATAACTGAAAATAGGACATCACAAAATGTAGCGGACATTGAAAAACCCGACAGTAAGGAGACTACGTGGATCAGCAGGGGGGACCGGGGGGTTGCAGCTCCAGACCTGGCGCACCTGGGTTGGCTGCAGGGCTCCAGGGAGAGAGCTGGGTCATCCACTCCCTCCCTGGCCAAACAAGGACTGAGCAGCACCAGGGGAGGCCAGTTTACCAGAGGGCACAGAGAGAGGAGTGAGGACGAAGAGGCACCCACACAAGGGCTGTAAGCACCTACACAAAGCCCTGGTGAAAGTGCGTACCCCAACCCATGCATCCAAAGGCACCCTTCTCTACACCTGCGCCCCCAATCTGGTGAGAGCGTGGTTTGGTGAAAGTCTCAGAAACCACAGTGTTGAAAAAGGAAAAGGTGCGGGCGCTTCCCGGAACCTATGATGCCCAGGCTGTGAATTTGGGGGAAGTGTGTGCCCTTCGGGATCCAGAGAGGACACAGCCCTGAACCCAGAAAAGGGGCGTGCGCTCTGCGGGACATCAGGACACAAGGCGGTGAACTCCCAAGGATGCGCATAGAGTTGCACCCAGCCCTGACACACAGACCCCTTCTGGGAGGCACCAGATGGGATGGGGGAAAATGCACGCCCTACACTATGACCAGTACGCAGAGGCTGACTGAGTCCTGAACGAGAACAGAGAAAAACTGTCTCCAGTAGCCCCTCAGTGGGCGGAAGCCTGCTAGAAAAACCGGTTTGGCCAGTCTGAAATCAACAATAGGTGTGTTTTTATTTTTTATTTCTTGCTGACTTTTGTTTGTTTTTCTTTTTGGTTTTGTTTTCTTTTAATTATTTTTAAGTAAGCTTTTATCTTTTAATTCGTATTATTTTTTTATCTATCAATTCTTTATGCTTCTCTTTCTGTCACCCTAGTGTTGACCCTTCTCCATTGCTTTCCAAATTTATCTCTTTTGCTTGGTTCCTTCCTTTTTTTTTTTTAACCTGCAAGTACTTGCATAATTGTATAATCATTATTTCATCATTCGTACACCTTTTACTTTTATAGTATTTTGGTATTCCTCTTCTTTTTGTATACACTTCTTTCCCTGGCTGATATTGTATCATTTGATAGGATTGCCTTGTTGTCTCATTTATAGTGTATTGCTAATATACGGTCCTCCATTTGTTTTCCATTAGTACAATACTCTCTATTCTTGAGTACAAGGCTCAATACTCCCTATTCTTGTTATCTAGATTTCATAGATTCTGTCATATGATTGTTGCTCTAATATTACGGTAAATAATAGCTATTATATACAATTATTAATAATTCATGACACCCATTCCAGATCTTAGCCCACTTCACAGTTTCCTGAACTCTATTACTGTAGTGGTTAACTCTATTCTCTCACACACTTCACATATTTACTACTCTTTACTCTAACCCTACCTCAGATTCTGACTTTCCACATCCTCACTGCTTTCTAGAGCCAACTCACAATCCTTTCCTTCCCAACAGGAGTCTTAGCTACTTTCCATCCTTTCTAAAAAGTGGCTAGTGGAGTGGTAGATCACAATTAACACTATTCATAGCCAAAGGATCTCCTATCTCCTCTATACTGACTGCTACTGTAAATATCATATAATACTCTCGTAATGTCTTAAACCATTTTGCCTTACCCCTCCAACTGATCACAAAAAAGAGTAGGTGGAAACTCTGAACACTTGGATACCCGAAAGAGACTGCACCACAGAATCTCACAGGTATTCTACCACAGAAGTTCACACCATAAACCTAGGGACCCAGAACAGATCAATTTAAGAAGCTGAGGCTAGCAAGAAGAGTCTCACAAACCTAATTTGATGAGAGAAAAAGTCACACAAATCCAGGAAACATAGAGAATCCCGATCAAGAGAAACCCAAAGAGGACCACCTCAAGACACATCATAATCAAAATTTTAAGACAAAGAGAGAATCTTAGAGGCAGCAAGGGAGAAACAGGAAGTAACGTACAAGGGAGCCCCAATATGACTAGTAGCTGACTTCTCAAAAGAAACGCTCCAAGCCAGAAGAGAATGGCAAACAATATTCCAAGTAATGAGAACCAGAGGTTTGCAACCAAGGCTACTTTACCCAGCAAGGCTCTCAATCAAGATAGAAGGCCAAATAAGAAGCTTCCCAGACAAAAGAAGTCTAAAAGAATACACCTCCACCAAACCAGCTCTGCAAGAGATGCTAAAGGGACTGCTTTAAGTAAAGGAAGGGAAAAAAGAGAGAGGAACACAGGTACGTAAATGGCAATGAATAAGTACCTATCAATAATAACCTTAAATGTAAATGGATTAAATGCCTCAATTAAAAGACATAGAGTAGCTGATTGGATAAGAAAGCATGACCCACACATATTCTGCCTACAAGAGACCCACCTCAGGTGCAAAGACCTACACAG
>JAPYXV010002354.1:0-13200 GCA_028533065.1 Trachops cirrhosus
ACAAGAGGACCAGTTTCAGGTTGGAGTTTCTGCATACTGTCACGGAAATCGGAGCACTTACTGGCCTCATGACTGGAGATGGTGCACCATCTCACAGTTTCCCTGGGGACAGCCAGACACAGCCCTAGGAGAGAAAGGCCAGAGGTCCCTGTTACAGTGGGAGAGATGGCAGCACCCTCTGAAGGGACTTGAAGGTACCTCCCCCCTGTTCTGTCCTCCCCTGCTCCCATCAATGAACAATGTAGGGTACAGATTCCACTGCATTCTGAGGTGGGGACAAGAGAAGGGGAGGTAGTCTCCCACTTGTGACCCATTGCTGTCCAGAGAGATGTTGGCTTGACCTTCAGTTCCCAATAGGAGATCACAATCTGCTCTGCTGGGTTCTCCATGCCTCTTTCCCTCACTCAAAGGACTGCAATTCCACATAAGCCTTAGCCATGTGATGGCATTTTCAGCCACTTTAAGGCACTGGCTGAATGCCACAACTCAGGAAGCCAACAAGATAGGAATTTTTAAAAGAGGAGGGAACTGTGCTCAAAGTGATGTTTTACCCAATGTCACTCAGCCTATTATTAGTGGCTGAGACTGGCTTCCAGACTGTGGCCTCTGCCCAGGGAACTAAAGAAGGTCACATTCTCAGTTAGTTACATCTGGTTAGGCAGTAGAGGTAAATGATTGATGAGATCATGAATTTGCCTGTGACGCTTGTCTGTCATTCTCTGTCCCAAGAATAACTAGAAACTCCACATATTCTCAGTTCTCTGTTTCCAGTTCCCCTCAATTTTCATCAGTCTCTTTGGCTGCAACTAGGAGAAGATAAAGACAGCTATGTCTGTACCTACTACAATCCATGTGGTTGCAGATGTGTTGTCCCCATCATGTGAGCTTTGGCACTGTCCCCAAAGCCCTCTATTATCTCCACTCTCCACAGATCAACTAACTCAGGGAAGCTGTTGAATATCCACAAAACAACAGGCAGCAGGGAGGGAGGGCACAGTTCTCCAGGATGCATTAAGAGGGACCACAGGGACCTTACTGCCCCAATTGCCCTTTATCCCAGCTCTGCCCTGGGAGATCACAGGAGGCCTAAGGAATCAGTGGCAGACCCTCCCCAAACCACTCCTCCCAGGGTTTCCATGGGCAGGACCTTGTCTTCAGCCATGTACTTACCTTGTGTAGCCCTATGAGTTCCTTGGAGGGTAGAGGATGGGGGAGGGGTGAGGCAAAGGCAAATAAGGTGGCACCAACTCTCCAGGGTAAACATTTCAAGGGAGACAAATGACTAAATATGGAAGTCTCTAAAGGTGTGGCAAATGCACCATAAGTGACCGGTAAAAGTTAGAGGACAAAGGGACCCCAATAATCTCAGGAGGTGATGAGAGTCAGAGAGGCCATCCAGTGACAGGTCCCGTTGCAGCGATGTGCGCAGCAAACTCCCTGGTGCCTGGATCCGCGGCCTCAATTATCCTTACCCACCCTCCTGGGCTGGGCTGTATTACCCACGAAGTCTGGCTCTAAATCCCATGCTCCAATCCCCCTGGACAGCCATGCGTCATTGGCAGGACATTATCAGCACCAGTGACTCGCAGGAGACATAAGTCTGCCGAAGAGATCAATCCGGGAGGCCTTGAATGCCACCCTAAACCGTTGCGACTTGACTGAGGAGGCCCCAGCGAAGGAATTTGATAAATCATGACAGGAGTGCTCTAATTTATTGTATTCCACTATTACAAGATTTACTGGACAAGGAGGAGGAGCAAGAGGCAAGAAGAGCATGAAAAAGTAACAGACGCATAAGCAAGTGCCCGCAGTTGCCCGCAGGCGCAGAGCTGTCCCCAGGCAGCGCCAAAGCAGGTGCAGAGGTGCGGCAGGGAAAGAGCTGAGGAAAGGCTCCTGTGCTTCCAGCCAGAGCACGGAGCCCAGGGGGTGGTGTGCGGAGGTCCGGAGTGTAAGGGGCCTTCCCTTCGCCCGCACTTACCCAGGACCGTGCAGGTCAGCAGGGCGGGGATGACGAGCCTCATCCTCAGAGTCTGTGGCAGCGCCGCGTCCAGCAGGCACAAACCGACCGGCTTCTGCGCCGCCTCACAGCGCCCGCTCCCCTTTATCCCTGGCGGGGCAGACCAAGCACAACCTTTGACTTCCTGTGTTTGCACAGCCCGCTTGCCCAATCGCCCCTCATCCCTCCCCCTTCATTCCTCGCCCCCGCCTCATTTCCTGAGCTCTGGGCCAGACCGTGGATGGAAGCCAGCACAAAAATGCTGATTGGAAGGAAGTTAAAGAAAAATCGGTCCCTTGTTAAAATGTGCTCGCTCTGTGCCAGGAACGGAACTGCAGCTGCTAGGGGCCCTGAGGAGGGGGTCAGGGGAACTCTGCTCCCGAGTCCCTTTTTGGCAGAGCTGGACTTGCCACAGTCCTATGTGCTCATACCACACAGGTGGAGGACGGAACTGTCCCAGATCCAGACTAGAACCAAAGAGTGGCAGGCAAAGACCCTCCTGGGAGAGGATGTCAAAGAAGAATAAAGCTGGCCTCAAGCCAGAGACACCAGGCTCATCACCCTTCACTTGTCCCCAGGTGTTGGTCCCCTGCTCTTGGGGTCTAATGGCCTGCCCAACTAAGGAACTGCTCTCTCCCCATGTGCCCTGCTGAGTTTAGACTTCTGGACTGGAAATCTTCCTTCCCTTCATGCAGTCTGCTGGACATGTTGGCGTACGGACAGAGTCACAAAAGGGACCAATTCTCTCCCACAAGAAGGTGCCCAGAAATGTGGTCAAGACTCTGTGAGACTCAGAACAAACTGTTCTCTTTCAGAGCACAAAGAAAGAGGCCCAGGGGAGGTTGTGGCCTGATCTCAATGCCCTGGGTCATCCAGCAAAGTGGTCTCCAAACGGTTTTGATTGCACATCCTTATCAGGAGAAAATAGTGAAGTTTTATATTCTACATATGACTTTTTAAACTGATATATTTAAACTAACATGTAAACTTTTAAAATTCATCAACGCTAACTTGTCCTTTTATAAATTTCTATTCTTTTCATGATTGAAAGGCATTGAGGGGTGGGAATCTGGCTTCATGTAGGGACCTTGAAGACAGAGGGAAAGTCAGGGTCAGAGCTGGCCGGGAGGGCACTTTGCAGAGTAGGCATGTCCACGTTCAGCTGGTGCCTTCCTTAGGCCATATAGTGAGCTTACAGAATCTGTCCAGAAGTAGGAAGGAGAGTTGCTGAATGTTGAGCTAATCCACAAACTCAGGGAAGCTTGGTAGAGGCCATGCAAGGTCAAAGACCATGATTCTCCTCCCTGGGCCCCTATTGCACTCACACGGGGAGACTTTCCTGAGGCAGCACCTCCAGTGACAGGCCCACATCCTAGCCTGAGCCCCTCAAAGAGAGCATCATCAGGCCAGGCTGAGCCTTCTCTAGACCAACCAACCCTATGCCCTGCCTCAGTGGAGCCCTCTGAGTCCAAGCCCATAGCAGAGGACAAAGTACAGAGCCCATGGCATCTGGAGAAAGGTAAGATGAGATGGGCAGGAGTCCCATATCATCTATTCACACAGGCAGGGACCCAGTGCTCTAGTTCTATCTCAGGGGAAGGACAGGAACAAACCCCTGTGTCTCCCATTCCTTGGAGGCAGGGGTGAGGCTGGCTGTGAGGTACACATGTGTATATGACCCTGGTTGTATGGCTGTGCCCATTTCCATGAGCATGGGGATGTGTGGAGATAAAGGTTAACATGACAGTGTTTCATGTCCTTGGTGGCCCGCGACACTCTCCCTTAATTTTACACCAGAGACATTCTGGAGTCAGGAAACTCATTATCCCTCTTTTACCACTTAATGATGCCTCACACTTAGGGCTTTACTGGATGCTAACCCTCTGTGGTTGGTGCATTAGAATCCCATTTCACAGATGAGACTGGGAAACTGAGGTTCTAAGAAGTTAGTAACTTGTCCAAAGTCAACTGGTAAGTCAGATGCAAAATCAGGCAGTCTGGTTCCAGAGTGTATATACCCACTTATCAGGGACACTCTCTCTTCTAGGAAATGGACACACAGAGGTCCTGGAGCTCATATGAGAAAGAGATAAACAGGGTACTCCCAGCCCTGCTGTTTCTCCACAGACATGCAGCCCTGGTCCATCTAGTACCCGACTACAGAACCTCAGGCTTGCACTGGCTTATGTTCAGATGGAATGAAAGTATTGTGTTTTCAGCCTGCCATGTGCCAAGCACTGTTCTGGGGCAAGATCTTGTGATCTTGACCAACCGCCTTAAGAGATGGAATCAGTACCCACATTGTTTAAATGTGAACACTACAGTAAAATGACAGCTACTCATTCAGAGAGCTCTGGAACTTGAACTCAAATCTCCTAAGTTTCCCAGCCTTCTGCACATCACAGCTGCCTTCTTGATATTGATCTTCTCTGTATTTATCCAGAAGAGGAGGGGATAAAGGGAGGAAGGTAGGGAACAAAGGAGGAAAGAGAGAGGGAAAATGAATATGAGAGATTTTCCAGTTACAGAACAATCCATGTCATGAGCCAAATCTTCCATCATAAACTGAGTAAAATTCTTATGTTTCAACAAGATTGGCCCTCTATAGAAAGAGCTGAACGTGGGTGTAAGACGTGCACAAGGGCTGAGTAGCTGACCTGAAGAGGATGGGCAGAAAGGCATTAGTTCTCGGAACCAATATTTGTTGTTTCCAAACGTTGCCTCATTTACAAAGAAACAGAGCAAACAAAGAGCCTCTGTCTGCTTAAACCAGTCCCTCCTCCACCCCCCACTCACTGCACTCTGTCCGATGAACAAGCCCTTCTCTGAAAGACCTTAGCCTGTTTCACAGACTGCTGTGCTCACAGACCTGTTATCCCCCAGACCTGTGGCTGAGGGAAAGTGTGGTGAGACTTAGGAACGAAGGGCAAAGTCTGTTTAGAAAATGTCAGGCAATCTGAAATGCCATATACCACTGCCTCTCTCTCTCTCTTTCTTTCTGTCTCTCTGTCTTACAGCTCAGAAGCCCCTGGACAATGATTCTCAAGGTTTCCATTCTTTTCCCTAGGGATCCATAAAAATAACCTTTTCATGAAGAATTGTCCAGGGGCAGAAATCTTCACAACAAAATCTACTAAACATTTAAGAAGAATTAGAGTCTTACACTTACCTATCCAGAGAGCAGAATAAGATGGATTACTCCCTGACTGATTTTTTTAAGGCCAGTAAGTATAGTTTGAAAGCAAAAACCATCAAGGATACTATGACAAAGACTTAAAAATTACCTTTTGTTAACATGGATGCAAAAATCCTAAGCAAAATTTTAACAAATTGAATCCAGCAATATCTAAGAGGGATACTAAGTTACTGACTTGGGTTTATTCTGGGAATTCAAGTTATTTGAAAATCAATCACTGTAATTGATCACATTAACAGAATAAAGGAAAAAAAATATATGACCATATCATCTGAACAGGAACAGCATTTGGTAAAATTCAACAACCTTTTATTTTAAAACCTCTTAGCAAACTTGTCCTAGAAAACTTGCTGAATCTAACAAAGTATGCATGTGTGTGTATTATATATAATATAATATAATATAATATAATATAATATAATATAAATATTATAATATAATATATAATATATATTATAATATATAATGTATATAATATATATACACACACATACATGAAAGAAATGTTTTTTACACAAAAGAAATTATATGCAGTGGTGGAATGGTGGACAAAAGCTTTCCCTTCAAAATCATGAAAAATATCAGAAGATCTACTACTATCTCTTGTCAACATTTTTACTTGCAGTCTTTGCCGTTATAGGCAGGTAAGAAAAATGTGTAATATGTAAAAGGATTGAAAAGGAAAAAATAAACTGTCATTTTCTCAGATGATATATGATTGTACATGTGTAAAATTCTAAGGAAATGATTAAGTATTAGAAAGATAAATATTAGGCAATATTAGGCTGGACACAAGTTAAATAGACAAAAATCTATTGTATTTCTATATACAAAATGAAAAACACTATGAAAATGCTGTTTAAAGTGGTATAAAATAACAAATGCCTAAGAATTAGTTTATCAAAAGATGTCTAAAATTTGCATATATCAAACTATAAAATATTACTGAGAAAAATGAAAGAAACTTTAAGTTACACCTCCAAATTGAAGGAACTTTAAGTTATACACTAAACAGAGTGGAGACCCAATATTGTATAGATGTCAATTCTCTCAAAATAAATGTATAGATGCAGTGCACTCCCAATCAAACTCCCAATGAATGTTTTATATTTTTTGTGGTGATTGACAGTATAATTCTAAAGTTTATATGGAATTGAAAAAGCCCTAAAATAGATATTTGGTTGCTTGTGTAAGTTGTAGCATAGCAAGGTAAGAATAGAATGTATTTGATTTTTCTTACCTTGACTGCCCAAGTCTGAGCACCAAGATCTATAACCAACTCAGGTGTTAATTATCAATAATATTACTTAAATACTCTTTATAACTTGATACTGAACTAGTGGTATGGAATGAAAATTATATACAGTCCACTAAATACTTAAGGATTTGTAGATATATGTCCACCACAATTGATATCTAGTCTAGTTCTCATGTTTATTCCAATTCCTCCACGTTAAGAAGTAAATTAAACTCTTGACTAGCTATGGTTTAAGATCTTTTTCAGATTCTTGTTATCTTCCTCCTTTTTCTTTTACATATATATGAAAAAAGTTACATATATATAAAAGTAGAGAAAATAATGTAATCAACATTCATTCACACCTTACCCAGCTTCAACAATTGTCAATATTTTCTCAATCTTATTTCATCTATTCTTCTACTTCCTCTTTTTTTCTGGAATAACAAACATATTATTTCACCCATTACTACCATTCATCTCCAGAACTCTTTTCCTCTTGCATAACTGAAACTCTAGATGCAATAAACAATAACTGCTCATTTCCCCCTGCTCCCAGCCCCTAGTGACTACACGTTCTGTCTGTATGATTTTGACTACTTCCAGTACCTCAAGTGGAATCATTCAATATTAGACTTTTCATGATTGGCTGACTTCACTTACCATAATGTCCTCAAGGTTCATTCATGTTGTAGTATATGTCAACAATTTCCTTCCTTTAAATGGCTGAATAATATTCCATTTTATGTATATATTATTATATTTTTGCTTATCTGTTCATCTGTCAATGAACACTTGGGTTGCTTTCACATTTTAACTATTGTGAATGAAACTTCTATAAACATGGGTGCCTAAATATCTCTTAAGACCCTGCTTTCTATTCTTCTGGGTATCTACTCAGAAGTAGAATTTCTGGGTCATATGGTAATTCTAGGTTTAATTATTAGGGACCTCCATATTGTTTTCCACAATGGCTATAATATTTTTTATTACCACCAACAGCACAGAGTTCCAGTTTATCCACATCCTCAACACATTACTTTCTGATTTTTTGATAGTAGGTATCCTAATAGATATGAGAAAGTTTCTCATTATAGGTTTGATTTGCATTTTCCTAATGATTAGTGATCTTGAGCATCTTTTCATGTGCTTATAATTTTTTTTTGAGAAAGGTTTATTCAAGTCCTCCACTCATTTTTGAGTTGGCTATTTGTTTTTTTGTTGTGGAGTTTTAGGAGTTCTCTATGTGTTCAGAGTATTGCTCCCTTATCAGTTATTTTATTGTCAAATAATATTTTGTCTCATTCTGTAGGTTGCCTTTTTACTTTGTTCATGGTGCCATAAAACTTCCAGTCTTCATAAAATCCAATTTTTCTATTTTTGCCTCTGCTGCCTGTGCCTTGAGATCATATCTAAGAAATCATTGCCAAATCCATGGTCATGAAGCTTCTGCCATATATTTTCTTCTAAGAGTTTTATACTTTTGGGTCTTAAGTTTAGGTCTTTAAATTGTTTTGAGTTAATATTTATATATGATAATGGAGAGGGTCCAACTTTATTCCTTTGCATATTTTTGTTCAGTTTTTCCAACACAATTTTTTGAAAACACTATTTTTTCTCCCATTATATGTCCTTGGCCCACTGTGGAAAATCATTTGACCATTTATGTGATTGTTTATGTCTTGGCCTTTCTAGTCTATGCAATTCTATTCCGTTCATCTATGTGTCTGTCTTTTTGCCAGTGCCATATTCTTTTTTTTACATTCTCTTGCTATAAATTTATTATTTGTGAGGAAGAATTTCTTTTTTAACAACAAATGCAGAACAGAACTATTGTTCATTATTCCCTACATGGAACAAATTGTTAAAGGGCTGTGGCATGGTGGAAACAGTACCATACTCTTTTGATAGCTATAACATTATAAGTTACATAAATTTTGTAATTAAGAAGTGTGAGTCCTCCAACTTTGTTCTTTTTCAAGAGTGTTTTGACTATTCTGAATCACTTGAGATTCCATATTACTTCTAGGATTTTTTTTTCTATTTCTGAAAAAAAAGTCATTGGGATTTTGATAGGAATTACATTTAATCTGTAGATTGCTTTGGGCAGTACTGGCATGATATCATGACAATATTAAGTTTTCTAATCCACAAACATGAGGTGTCTTTGCATTTATTTTTATCTTCCTTAATTTCTTTCATAGACATTTTGGAGTTTTTCAACTTTTTGGTTAAGATAATTCCTAAGAATCTTTTTGATACTATCATAACTGGAATTGTTTTCTTAAATTTCTTTCTGGATTTTCATTATTAGTATATAGAAAAGCAACTGATTTTTTTGTGTGTTGATTTGGGATCCTGCTACTTAGCTGAATTTGTTACTAAGTTCTAACTTTTTTTGCAGAATCACTCGGGTTTTCTACATATAAAATTGTATCATGTGTGAGAGGAGATAATTTTATTTTGCTTTCCAATTTGGATGCCTTTATTTTCATTTCCTGTGTAATTGGTCTAATTTGATGTCCCAGTGCTAGTTTTGAACAGAAAAGGTGAAAGTGAGCATGCTTGCCTTGTTCCTGATCTTAGAGACACGCTTTCAGTCTTTCACCAATGGGTATGATGTCTGCGAGGGGTTTTCATCTTTGTCTTTTATTATGTTGAACCAGTTTCCTTCTCTTCCTTGTTTATTGTTTTTTATCATGAAAGAATGTTGGATTTCATCAAATGCTTTTTCTGCATCAATTTAGGTGATCATGTGGGTTTTTCCTTCATTCTGTTAATGTGGAGTATTATGTTTGATCAGTTTTCACATGTTGAACCATTTCTGTGTTACACTGCAGAAAGGATAAATCTGACTTGGTCACTTCGTAATCCTGATAATACACTGCTGCATTCAGTTTGCTAGTATTTTGTTGAGGATTTCTGAGTGAGTGTTTGTAGGGTTGTTGGCCCAGGGTTTTCTTTTCCTGTAGTGTTCTTTTCTGGCTTTAGTATCAGGGTAATAAAGGCTTTATAGAACAAATTAGGAAGTGTTCCCTCCCCTTCAATTTTTGTGAAAAGTTTAAGAAGTAGTGGTAGTTCTTTAAGTGTTTCATAGAACTCACCAGCGAAGCCAGCATATCAAGGGCTTTTCTTCATTGGGAGATTTTTTTTATTATTATTACTGATTCAACCTCCTTACTACTTAGATGTATATTCATATTTTCTAGTTCTTCATGACTTAGACTTTTTAAAATTATATTTTATTGTTTATGCTATTAGATTGGCTCCAATTTTCCCCCTTTGCCCCCTTTCACCCAGCCCCACTCACTCCCTCAGGCAATCCTCACAGTGTTGTCCGTGTCCATGAATCATGCAGGTAAGTTCTTCGGCTACTCTATTCTCTATGCTGTACTTTACATCCCCATGACTATTCTGTAACTACCAATTTGTATTTCTTAATCTTTTCACCTTATTTGACCTCTTCCCATCTGGCAACCATCAAAATATTCTCTGTATCTATGTTTCTGTTTCTGATATGCTTGTTTTTAAATTTGGGTTTTTTTTAAGATTTTATTTTTTTATTTTTAGAGAGAGGGGAAAAGAGGGAGAAGAAGAGGGAGAGAAACATTGATGTGCCAGAGAAACATTGATCAGTTGCCTCTTGCACACTCCCAACCGGGGACCTGGCCTGCAACCCAGGCATGTGCCCTGACTGGGAATGAACTGGCAACCTTTTGGATTGTGGTTTGATGGCCATCTCACTGAGTCGCACTAGTCAGGGCTAGGGCTGTTTATTTTGGGGGGTTTTTTGTTTGTTTTTAGATTCAATTGTTAATAGATATGTATTTATTGCCATTTTATTGTTCATATATTTGCTCTCCTTCTTCTGAAAGAAGGCCCTTTAACATTACATGTAATACTGAACTGATGGTGATGAACTCCTTTAGCTTTTTCTTGTCTGAGAAGCTCTTTATCGGCCCTTCAATTCTAAATGATAGCTTTGCTGGGTAGCGTAATCTTGGTTGTAGGTCCTTGCTTTTCATGACTTTGAATATTTCTTGCCAATGCCTTCCAGCCTGTGAAGTTTCTTTTGAGAAATAAGCTGATAAATCTTATGGGATCTTCCTTGTAAATAACTAAGTGCTTTTCTTTTGCTGCTTTTAAGATTCTCTCTTTGTATTTAACCTTTGACATTTTAATTGTGATGTGTCTTGGTGTGGGCCTCTTTGGGTTCATCTTGTTTGGGACTGTCTGCATTTCCTGGACTCATATGTCTATTCCCTTCATCAAGTTAGGGAAGTTTGCAGTGAAAGGCAGATACCATATGATCTCACCTATAAGTGGAAACTAATCAACAAAACAAACAAGCAAGCAAAATATAACCAGAAACATTGAAATAAAGAACAAACTGACAGCAACCAGAGTGGAGGGAAAGAGGGATGATGGGGGAAAATAGGGGAAAGTCCATCAAGGAACATGTACTAAGAACACATGGACAAAGCCAAAGAGGGTAGGTTCAGGGGTGAGAGGTAGGGATGGGTGGGGCGGGGGGCTGTGGTGGGGTGAAAATAGAGACAACTGTACTTGAACAATAAAAAATAAGTTAGGGAAGTTTTCTGTCATTATGTTTTGCAAATAGGTTTCCAATTTCTTGCTGTTTTTCTTTTCCTTCTGGCACCCCATGATGTGAATGTTGGATCTCTTGAAGTTGTCCCAAGGGCTTCTTCACTATCCTCAGTTTTTTGGATTCTTTTTTCTACTTGCTGTTCTGATTGGTTTTTTTTTTTTTGTTTCCTTATATTCCAAATCGCTCATCTGATTCGTGGTTTCATCCACTCTACTGTTGATTCCCTGTGAATTGGTCTTTATTTCAATTAGTCTATGCTTTGTTTCCGTCTGGATCTTTTTGTTGCTGTTGATGTTCTCACTAAGTTCATTGAGCATCCTAATAACCAGTGTTTTGAACTCTGCATCTAGTAGATGCCTTCTCTTCATTATGTTTAGTTCTTTTTCTGGAATTTTTGTTCTTTTGTTTCATTTGGACCATATTTCTTTGTCTCCTCATTTTTGTATCCTCTATGTGTTTGTTTCTATGTAACAGGTACAGCTACTGTGTGTCCCAAGCCTGGTAGACTGGTCTAATGTAGTAGGTGCACTGTAGGGTCCAGTGGCATAACTTCCCCTATTACCCAAGTTGGGTACTCAAGATGCACCCACCATGTGGGCTGTGTACACCCTCCTGTTGTAGTTGAGCCTTTATTGTTATTGGCATATACAAAGCCCGTGTTCTGTCCAGGATCATACAACATAAGCTTCAAAGCAATCTGCAAATGGCTACTACTTGTGCTGGGCTTGGAGGTGCCCATGTGAGGCCAAGCTGTGAACCAAGGTCAGCTGCTGCTAGTGCTGGATCTGGGGCAACTTAGCAAGAGGTATGGAGCACATTGAGGCCAAATACTACTAGTCTGAGAGAATTTAGAAAAATCTGAAGCATGGAACAAAATAAGCCATTTGTATGGAAAAGCCACTGTAAATAGCTTGAGTGGGCCCAAAAACTGGGTGGGGCAGGGCCTCAGAGAATCGCCAACATGGAGTGAACAGTATGAACCAGATTGATGGAGTCTCAGATATGGCACACACCTTCCAATTCTGTGGCTCTGCGTGGTGGGAGGCCTCAGAAAAGAAACAATGGCCTCTGCCAGCACTTCTGCTGGGAGAAAGCTGCCCCCCAGCTCTTGCCCTGATGCCAGGCAATTCAGTTCCTCCCCGTACATCTCTGATGTCTTTCAACCTGCTGCCCCTGCACTGGAGCTCAGAAGGAGTGAGTCTGAGTAAGTCCATGTTCAGGCCCTTTAAGAGAATCTGCCTGGGAATCCAGATGTTTCTGTCTTTGACAGCCTCAATCCCTGCTGGTTTTTACAGCTAGAAGTTACAGGGACTTAACTTCCTGGCACTGGAACCCTGGTCTGGGGGGCCTGGTGTGGGTCTGGGACCCCTCGCTCCTGAGATATCCATCCCAATTTTTATCTGCTGCATGTGGGTGCAGGACCAGCCTATTCCACGTCTTGGCCCCTCCTACCAGTCTCATTGTGGTTTCTTCTCTAATTCTGTAGTTGTAGGACTTCTGTTCAGCTCAATTGCTGACAGTTCTGAATGATGGTTGTCCTCTAGTTCAGCTGTAATTTTGATGTGGTTGTGTGAGGAGACAAGCTGTTTTTACCTATGCTGCCATCCTGACTGGAAGTCATGACTAGTCTTGATGGGTTTTGTGTATCTAGGAATTTGTCCATTGCACCCAGGTTATCCAATGTGTTGATGTACTATTATTTATAGTACTCTCTATAATTCTTTTTAGTTCTTTTTAAATTTTTTATTGTACTTTTTTCCATTACCATTTATTCCACTTATATCCTCTCCACCTCCACCCATCCCGTCCCCTCACAATCACCACATTGTTGTCCATTTCCATGATCCCTTTATTTCTGTGGAATCAGCAATAATGTCCCCACTCTCCTTTGTGGTTTTAGTAATCAGAGTCTTTTGTTTTTCTTTATTTTATTTTACTTTCTAATGTCTTTTATTGATTATGCTATTATAGTTGTCTCATTTTGCCCCCTTCATTCCCCTCCACCCTGAACACCCTCTCCCACCCACATTCCCCCCCTTTAGTTCATGTCCATGTGTCATAAGTTCTTTAGCTTCTACATTTCCCATACTATTCCTGCCCTCACCCTGTCTATTTTCTACCTACCATCTATGCTACTTATTCTTTGTACCTTCCCCCCCTCT
>JAPYXV010002355.1:0-13195 GCA_028533065.1 Trachops cirrhosus
GCCTCACTGCTGTCCCTGCATAGTCCACCTTCTCACCAAATGTTGTCACCCCAGCCAGACGGATATTTGTGGGAATGTGACTGAGACACCCCTGCTACTATTCTTGTGAGGGGAATGTGCAGACGGTGTAGTGCTATTGTTAAAAATAATTCAAAATTTCAAAGAAAGACACCATGCTCCATATGGTCCTGTTGCTGGTGCCAGACCTATATAATTCACAGCAATGTTCCTGCTGAACCATATTTGTTTAGGCTTTTGCAGGAAGGAAGAGCAAGTAATTGTTATCTTGAGAAGAATATTTCATGAGGTATTAATACTTTCCCTCCCCCTTTCCTTTAAAGGGAGGGTGGAACCAAGTGCTACCACCACCTCTTCATTCTCTTTCACTCCTAATTTGAGAAAACTACTGAATGTTGATGAGGCTTCACACTGCTGATGGGTCTCCAGCAATTTGGGCATGTGAAAGGAAGAAGAGAGATATTATTTATTCTTATTTTAAAGATGCAATATCTCAATGCAACCATGCAATATTTGCATTTGTATTTCAAATGAGAGACATCATTATGAGTATGAAGTTAACATAAGTTGTGTGTTAAACTTTCTTTATTTAATACCAAGTTGAGAATTGATAAAACTGAAGTGGCCCTTAACATAGGGATTTGAATAATAACTATTTTCTTCTATTTATAGAAAATATCCATTCAATTGCTATTGTGTTAGATTTCTAAAGCATGAAGCCAATAGGAGCATATGACTTACTAATTTTAATTCAACCCTTTTCACTTTTGATGAATAATACAACTTCGTGTCTACTCTGATACACATTAAAAATAACCTGAAAAACATTTCTACAGTGGTTTAATTCTTCTACTTTATCAGATTTTTTTCAATTTATATTTCCCCCTTCATTCATTTTCCTTTGTTCATTTATCTTTTCAATACCGCTGCGTGGAGTTTTAAAGTATTCCAAAACTGGCGCTTCAGTCAAAATCTGTGTTTGCTTCAGCTAATGCTTCACATGTACAACTTTCTAAACCAGTACCCTTTCGCTTCAACTGTCACATTTTAAAATAAATTAGAGACTCGCCATCCACTGGCTATTGAAGTTCATGAATTAATTGACTTGAACGTTGTGGCTCCCTTTGATCTGAGCTATTTTCTCAGAAATACTGTGATTTACCTGACATTAAAGGGCAAACTGAACAATGAGTTTCTGGAACTGCATTTAAATAAAACTGCTTCAGTATGCCAATGAATGGCATTAATTGCACTTGAGATATTTACATGGAAGGATGATGCTAATATAACAGTTCTAGTATATATCAAATCTCAGATATTATCATCAGAAGTATTGAAATGGAAGATATATTTTGTTCTATTCAGCAAATGCAGTTAACAGCTACTATGTGCAAGCAGTTTGGAGGACACCAGGAAAAGTCTGTTAAGTATCCTTAAAGGAGATGAAAGCAAATATAGTCTCACTGTAGGGAAATACCTTCCTACTCCTTTCATTATAGTGGGGGAAGTTTTTGATATCCATCTTTTCAATTCAAAATTAAAAGACAAAAATGCAAATAGTTAAGAAAAGGATTAACCTGAGTTTAAAATAACTGATTTTTTACTATTACAGTTTCAATCAAGGTAAACACATGGGGAAAATGTAGCAGCCTGTGTTATTGAGAATATTTTGATGCAAATATGTTCGTAATCGAGGGCACTCGCTGTGCCCAGTTCAGATTTACATGCCTTCCTTATACAGGCTCTTCCTTGCACTGGTTTTCTCTCCCAAATGGAACACACAACAGAAGCATTCACTATCCATACTCTTGCACCAAGAAATGAGATGAAGCACTTAAATCTACTTGTTACATTACTTTCATTGGCATATTTCCTTGCCATATTTTAGTGTTTTGCAGTAGCTTTTCACGTGTCACCTTCGGGGGGCATGCTTTTCATTACTCAGAACTGGGGAATTTGTTTCCCTACACATTTTCTCTTGAATGTCTAAGTCCTGGACCACGCTTTTTCCTCCCATTCACTTAGAAAAATAATTATCATTCTTCCTGTGCTCATTGCAAGTCCAATCCGCACAACTTCACTCTAAATAATATAGTTTACAATGTCATTCTTTCATTACCAAATCTTTTCCTCATAATTACAATAACTGACATACGGTGCCCATCAGGGACCAGATACTGTGCTCAGTACTTTACATTTAACTCTTTTAAAATTCACAACTGCCTTATAAGGATAAAACTAGAATCAGCACTACAATGTTTACAGCTAAGGAAAAAATAGTTAAAGCATGGTAGCTCTGTTTCTCTGGATGCATAGTAAGCTCCTAGTGGAGGGTCTATGTAAATCATACAATCATTTTTTAAATTTCTAACTAACACAATATTGAGCATTTAAAATGTATTAAAATCACATTTTCAACAGTATAAAGGCTCCTCAAAAAAGTAAAAACAGAACTACCATAAGACCTACCAATTCTACTTCTGAGTATGTATCTGGAGAAGTCAAAAACATTAATTAAAAAGACATATATATATCTATATCTTATATATAAGGGTATCTACATAGGGGTATATATCTATCTATCTATCTATCTATCTATATAGATATATAGATATATATCCCTATGTTCATTGCAGCATGATTTACAATAACCATGATGAGGAAACAACCTATAATGTCTATCAATAAATGAATGGACAGAGAAGATATAGTACATATACACAATGGAATGTTACTTAGGCATAGAAAGAATGCAGTTTAGTCATTTGCAACAACAGGGATGGGCCTAGAGGGTACTCTGCTAAGTCAGACAAATACCATATGATTTCACTTATATGTGGAATCTAAAGAACAAAATAACTGACCAAATAAAATAGAAACAAACCTGCAGATACAAAGAATAAACTGATGGTTGTGGGTCATAGGATGGGTGAAAAAGGTGAAAGGGATTAAAAGGCACAAATTATAAAAATAGTCAATGGGGATGTAAAGTACAGCATAGGGAACATAACCGATAATAGTGTGAGAGCTAGTATAGTGCCAGATGGATACTAGATTTACCATGGTGATCACTTTGTAGGGTATAAAAGGGAATAATCACTATGCTGTACACATGAAATTAATATAATTTGTGTGTCAACTAAAACTGAAAAATAATTTTTTAAATTTTCAGATTATACTTCGATCTAAGAAGAATAAAAGGTGAGTCTGAAGATATTGTTCACTAGGTGTGTTAATCTTCTCCTGCCACCATAAAAACTACCACAAATGTAGCAGCCTAAAACTCCACTAATTTATTGTGTCACGGTGTCTTTATGTCAGAAGTCCAGTTACAACGTGGCTCATCTGAGTACTATGCACAGAGTATCAGGAGGCTTTGCTCAAAGTGCTGCAGATCGATGCTCCCTTTGAAAGGCTTGGAGAGGAGTTGCTTCCAGACTCGTTCAGGTTGCTGACCGAGTCCAGATGGCTGTAAAATTGCAGTAACCACTTTCTCGTTGGCTGTCAGTTAAGGACCACTCGATCTCTAGAGTCCTCTCTACTCCTTGCAAATAGGTCTTCACATCACAGAGCCACCAAAGCAGGTCTTATCTTTCTGACACGTAGAATGTCTCCATCTTCTTCTGCTCCTTCTCTCCTGTCTCCAGTAATCCAGGCTAATCTCCCTGTTTTAAATCATATCTACAAATCCCTTTGGCCATGTTATCTTTTGCCATATTTATAGGTTCCATGGGTTAAGACAAGACATTTTGGTAGGACCATTCTGTCTATCACACCAGGCAATTTTTGTTTTCTCTAACTCATACATTTCTAAACTATTTTTTGAATGAGCGTTAGTGTGATGTTTATCACAGCTATAGTACTAGAGTACCTGATAGTGAAAGTAACTGTTAGGAAAGAATACATACAATATCTCTACTATGGGTTCAACTTTTTTAAATGCATTTTGGAGAAAAAAGATATGCCATTTCAGTTAAAATTTGTTAAAACACTAGGAAAAATATTTTCTTTGTAAAAAATAAAGGGGCTAATGGTGTTGTAAGAAATTTGTCTAAAGATCTTTCTTTCAAAGTAAAAGCTTATTGAATTAACTGTTTAATAAATAATTAACCATCCTAAGTGATTGTAGTGTAGAAAGGAAACATCAACATCATTTATAGCCATTGCTCTCAATGAATTTATAATCTAATTGTAATATAAATAGGAATGAACAAAGCCCAACAAAAGGCCATTAGGACCTCAGTAAGATAAAAAAGATAAAATATTTACTTGATGCCTCTTTAAATTTTCCTGAGTTTCCTTTTCCTCAATGCAAGTGCATTTGTCATCTTCCCACCATTTTTCTTCTTTTAGTTCTACCACTGGCCACTACTACGTAATGTTAACAGTACAGGATCTTAGGCACAGAGGCATTAGATCACACTGGCCCAACCCCTCAATTTATAGGGCATGACCGACCCTTTTCCCAGCTTTTAAGTACTTTAAAGAAAAAGTTCAAAAGAACAAAAGATTTGCCCAACCTAGTCAGATTCAAAAGCTATGTGACGCATTACTAAGTTCTGAAAGGCAGTTGGAAAAGAACATGACCACCCTCTACAGTATCTGTAGCAAAATGCATGAGCCAAGCCTACAGGCTTCCTCGCTTAGTTATCCACCAGGCTTCTAAATTTCAAAGATTTGGAAAGATGATACTTAGGGTACCATGCTTTCAATTTTAATTCTACATATAACACAACCATTTGTGTACCTTAAATTGATTTCAATCTAAAGGCCTTTTATTTTAAGAAAATTAAGAGAAATTATGAAGTTCAGAAATTAATAAAGAAATCTTCCTCATGTTTCTGCACATTTTATAAAAATATTTACCTTCCCTGGACACTACCCAATAAATTTAACTAAATTGGAATAAAATGAAAAGAAATAAGAAAAAAAAGAAAGAAAGAAAGAAAGAAAGAAAGAAAGAAAGAAAGAAAGAAAGAAAGAAAGAAAAGAAAGAAAAATAAGAGGAAAAAAAAAGAAAAAGAAAAGAAGGAAGAAATAATGACCTCCATATTTTTCCAAGAGCCCACCAATGGATGGATGTCATTAATATCAAATGAGAATGACAGGAAAGAGCTCAGTCTGTGTCAACCAGTAACACTGTTGAATATTTTGTATGAACAGAGAAAAATCTAACAGGAGAATTTCAATGTTTATGTAAATATGTCACTGAGAACAGCCCTGGCTGGTGTGGCTCAGTGGATTGAGTGTGGGCTTTTGAATAGAAGTTGCAGGTTGGATTCCTAGTCACAGCACATGCCGGGTTGTGGGCCAGGTCCCCAGTGGGGGTTGCGTGAGAGGAAACCACACATTGATGTTTCTCTCCCTCTCTCCCTCCTTTCCTTTCTCTAAAATAAGGAAAAAAATCTTTAAAAATAAATAAATATGTTACTGAGAACAAAAACTAACAAATTAAGCATTAAAGTGGGTGCATGTGATGATAACTTTGATCCAGGTTTTGAGCTGGGCAAAACACTTTGCTTAACGTTGCAGTGTGACTGCATCACTGCAATTTTCCACTCTAGAAATACAGTTCAAGGATGCCAATTATGGCACCCCAAATGCTATTTTGGTATTCTTTTTTTATCTACTCTTTTCATATAAATTAACAGCAAGGAAAGAACAGAAATTTTGGAAAATGAGACTTCAGTTTGCTTTGTTTTTTAAAGTGAGCAAATGCGATTTTTAGTTTAATGGTTTTTATTCACATCAAGTAAGGGCTTACTGACCCGACAGATAATTCTAGCATAGCAGCCTTTTCACAGCACATGGTTTTGAGAAAAAAAGATTCAAGAGTGGAATGAAACCAATCACAAGGCTGCCCTCCCACTGAACCAGCAAGCTGGTAGCCTCAGGCCAACACAGTCCTAGGAAAGGGATTGATTTCAGAGCTTGGTCTAAAGGCCGAGTTAGCATGTGGTAGTTTTGTTGTATTTTTTCATTGTTTCAATTTTATTTCTATACTAAAACCATTGTTTTTTTTGTTGTTTGCTTTTTTTTTCTTTTTGCTTTTTTTTTGTTGTTGTTGCTTGCTGGCTTGCTTATTTGTTTTATCTTGTTTTTATCTCAACTGCAAGACAGGAAGTTCATTGGGTCATGGTGACAGGGCATTGCTGTACCTGGTGGTTGTTACAATTGTTTTCGTTTTGTGTGCGTGCATGTGGGCGCATGTGTGGTAGAATGTGTTGAAGCTCAACCTCATCTAATATTTAACTGTCCTGCTTGAAGATTATTTTTCTAAATGAAGATGAAAGACCCTAAAAATTTGTTTTGTCAGTCATCTCAATAAAAAGACCACATTCCTTTTTCCAGGCATCAAATAAAAACAATGAAACAACTATCCGTTTTTGTTGGCATTATTTACAAGCCCCAGTCATTTTAAGCCTCTTTCTTCTCACCATTATTCTCTGGAGTTCATATACATTTTTGGATTTCTTTTATTTCTCCATGCTTATGAATTTTCCCTTTTGCAAAGCTCATAAAAGATTCATGTGCACCTAAAAACTCCTTTTCTTTTCTTTCTTATTTATATTCGTGATGTCAATATTAATTTAAAAAAAAACTTACATACCCATGAGTCACAGTGTAAAATAATTTCATTTTTAGCTTAATTCCATCTAACAAGAAAATAACTCATGAGTGATGGGAACGTCATAAGAGTTTTTAGTGATTTAATGAAACTTTGATGTTATCAAGTTGAACCTATATATTTTATACATAAGGAAACTGGAGGTCAGAGATTAAGTGGGTTGTGAAAAATCACATAAATAGCATGAGGACTTATGCCCAGCTATTTGACTCAACTTTTAATGTTATTTCAGATGAAAAAATTGTTAAGATTGAGACTGTAATAGGAATGGAAGGCAATATTAGCCATAGTCAGAATTTAGAAAATCATATTTTACAAATTTAAGAAAATGTATAGAAATAGAAAGTTCTTATGTCTGCAGATAAAAGTAAATATGAAATCTTTAGGTTCCCATTCTTAAGAATTTGGGGAGAAATTTAAAATATTTTATAAAATGGAGAAGGTGGTTATGTATACCAGATTGTAAAAAAAAAAGAGAGAGAGAGAGAAATCAACATGGTTTGGACAGTCAATAAAAACAGGTTTGAAGTTCTATTACAAAGTTTCCATAAAGACTGACTATCCTCAAGGCTGTCCTATGTAGACATGATTCAACATAATTTCCCGGACTGGGAGAGTGTCTTTAAAGCACTTAAGCTGAACGAGACTATTTCATACACTGGTGTGCTTGATGAAATGGAATTCTCATTTGCTTCTCATTAGCACTGACATGAACACATGCAGTTGCAAAATGTCTATTGTAATAATGGTTAGGGTTTTAAAAAAACAGACAAGAAGAATTTCCATGCTAAATAGAAAATGCTGGAAAACCGCCTGCCACACAATTTGAGACATTTTTCATTTTTTTAAATTATATTAAAATTTCAATCAAGAAACCTATGTTTGAGACAAAAATTAGTCCAAAAGATCAAGAGACCTCTTAAGAAACCAATTAAACAAGTTATATGGAAGTTAGGGTCACACATGAATTCCTGTATGGTCTTTTTTTTTTTTTAATTTTTTATTTTAGTTTATTCAGTACAGTTTCTATCTTTTATTCCCATTCCAGCCCACCCACCCACTCCTCCCCTCCTCCCTCCCCTTTCCAACACCCCTAGTTTTGTCCATGTGTCCTCTATATTTGTTCCTGTAAACCCTTCCCTTCTCCCCTGAAATTCCCTCCCCTCTCCCCTCTCGTCACTGACAACTCTATTTCAGTGTCTTTTGTTATATTTTACTTGTTTCTTTGTCCTGTATGGTCTTTAAGAACCTCATCAGAGCCCCCAAACTATGAAGAGTGGAGAAGCCACGGAGAACTTGCTTCAGGTTTATAGTTGGCTTGAGCAACTATGTGAGAACAACTGGAGCACAGCTACTCCTCATTCTGAACAAGGAAAACTGAGCCGGAGAGGTAGCTGGATCATTGCATTACCAAATTGGGAGATCTGTGATGGACAGATAACGAAGATGTTAAAAATCAGACACTCACTGATTCCAGCTCTGACTCATTTTCCGTCATTTGCAGATGAGGGATATCTGGATTAACAAAGTATAACCTAGTGAATGTAAACATTGTTTCAATCTCTGATTGAAATGAAGTGTTGGAATAAGGATCCAAAAACCTCAGCATGTATTTCAAATCTTCATACTGAACTATTTATAGACAGAGAAAAGTTACCAACTCTATGTAAAAAAATATTTCAGATAAAAGAGCCACTCTGAAGTCTCAAGATATAAAAGGCAAAAACAAAAACAAAAAACAGTGAAATAATAGAAAGCTTCCATGATTGGAGAAATATTTAAGTCTTCTGACCAATAGTATTCAAGCAATACAAGACAATTATAAAAGCAAATTCAAAAAACTCATCCATGCATATACTTGTTCATTCGCAAATATCCTAGACATTAAAAATATGCCAGTGTGGGGAGGGTATTTCAGGGGAATTTCAGGGGAAAGGGGGAAGGGTCTACAGGAACAAGTATAAAGGACACATGGATAAAAAACTAGGAGCGGGTAGAAATGAGAGGGAGGTGGGGAGGGCTGGGTGGGTGGGCTGGGATGGGAGTAAAAGATAGAAAATTGTACTTCAACAACAATTAAAATAAAATTAAAAAGAAAAAAAATGCCAGTGAAAGAAACAGATCAAACTTCCTACCCCATGGTGCTTAAATCCTAGTAAAGGCAGACATGATGTGTTAGTAAATGATATGTTAGAAGATAATAAATGTTAAAAAGAAAAAACAAACGTAAAAGCTGATGGAAGGGGAAAAGTTCGGTTCACACTTTTAAATAATATGATCAGGGAATAGCTCCTTAAAAGTGCGGTATTTGGGCTAAGACTGACGAATGTGGCAGAGGACTCCATAATACCTAACAGAAAGTATTCCATACATAAACATAATCTGTGTTGCACTTCAAAATATATAACCCTCTCTTGAGGTTTTTAATGTCAATGAAAGATAGAAAAGTATAATATCATAGATAAACCTAGGAGGAAAAGCAGAATTCCCAACAAAGGGTAATGCCAAACATCAAATTTTCGCTTCTCAAGTACAAATAACAGAATACTACAGAAAAATATGTACCCGTTCTAGAGGATAAGTTTGTGTATAGAATTCTAACTGAGTCGAGAGGGCCACTCAAGTTTGAGGATACCTGAATGCCATCTTTGCTCATGCTTGAGTTCAGAAATAATCTTATTTAAACGTCTTACTTAGAAATACCATATATATTGAAGAAAACAGGTTAAAAGTTGAATATAATGAAATATTCAAGGAATGAAAAACTTAGGGTTTGGGGGCAAAAGTAAAAGCCACATGGAAGATGGAAACAATCTTTCATTTTTGAGTAATTAATTATTATGAGTCAATGTCAAAATGATTTTCAAAGGCAAAATGGTTTATTTCTGTTATACCTTGGCTCTCTCTTATTTATGGGTAATATTTACTTATGTTCCTAATCATCTTTGTTGGAGTCTGTACCTGAGGGAAAGAAGCATATATGTTTGACTAATTAAAAGCTTGTTTTAGTAACATTCTGATAGTGGTATCACTAAATTCTATTGGTACAGTACGTTACCACCAGTCTTCACTCCCGTAAACCAGATCTCATGCTTGAGAGCGCTCGGGCCACCCAGGTAGCTCAGATGACAGGGAGCCTGGAGGCGAGTCATGCAAGGACTGTTTGAACTTCTTTGTCTGTAAAACCCTTCTCTGTAGATAAACACACACACATGC
Organism: Trachops cirrhosus; assembly: GCA_028533065.1. Taxonomy (NCBI): domain Eukaryota; kingdom Metazoa; phylum Chordata; class Mammalia; order Chiroptera; family Phyllostomidae; genus Trachops; species Trachops cirrhosus. Next base: position 9,863 of record JAPYXV010002355.1, read on the forward strand.
ATACGTACATACATATATCCATCTACATATATGTAGCTATTGTCTCTGTAACAGATTACTATAAATTTAGTGGCTTAAACCCATATAAATGTATTGCCTTACAATTCCTTTTTCAATATAAACTTATTGGGCTGACATCCATTAATAAAATTACATAGGTTGCAAGTGTGCAATTCTATAATGCATGAACTATGTACTTTGTCGTGTGCCTACCATCCAAAGTTGAATCTTCTTCCGTCACCATGTATTTGACCCCCTTTACCCTTTATTTCCCCCACCACCTTCCCTCTGGTAATTACCATACTGTTGTTCCTGTCCATGTGTTTTTGTTTTTCTTGTTTGTTCAACTTATAGTTTTTGAGGACAGAAATCTAAAATGGGTCTTCAGGGGTTGGTTCCCCCTCAGAGTTCTAGAAAAGAATCCGTTATCTTACATCCTGTTGCTTCTAAAGATTGCCTGTGTTCCTTGGCTTCTGGCTCCCTCTCCCATATTCAAAGCCAGCAGTATGACATCTTTAAACTCGATCTGACTCTGCTGTCATTGTCACACACTCCTGCATCCCTTTATAAAAACCCCTGTGATTACCATGGGCTCATTCAGATAGTCCACACATCCAGGGTAATTAAGATCCTAAGTTACTTATATCTGTTAAGTCCTTTTGTCATGTAAGTTAACATATATTTATAGGTTGGGGGGATTAGTACATGGGCATTTGGGGGCCATTACTGAGCTGAATGTGAATGTGTGTGTATGTGTGCATCGTATGTGTATGTTTGTGTGTGTGTATCAAGGCATCTTGGTTGTGGTGCAAAAATTCATTAAGTTTCTTTGTATTTGTTTGCTATTAAGCTATTCTGTTTTGCAGATGAAAAATCCAGTAACCATTAGTCCTGTTATTTGGAGAACTGTCACTAGAAATGCATATGAACAAGTAGTTATTCCATATAAATGCAAGTTTTACAAATTTCTGCTCTTAGAATTAATATAGCTTCATACCTTTAAATGACATACAAACAGATCTATGCAATAAAAATCATACTGAGGGTATAGAGAAGAAATTATCTGAAAAGAAGATAAAAAAATACTGAGGGTATAGAGAAGAAATTATCTGAAAAGAAGATAAAAAATTTCAGAACAGATTTTAGGCTTTTCTTAGCATTAAAAACCCCCAAATCCCTTCTGGCATGCAGAAAGTGATCCCTGAGCAATTTCAGCCTTTCAGGTGCTTTCATTTGAGAGAATTCTGGGTAAATTTTGGCCTACAGGTGTTAAAAGCACGAAATCCTATAATACAAAGTACCACTTACGTGTCTGAGCTTTTCACCACTGCATTCAGGAAGCTCTCTCATTGAGGAGCATTCTAAGATAACTGTAGGCAGGATGAGATCCCATTTAAATACACATAGAAGTTGCTGTTTTGAAAAACTTTCAAAAACAACTAACTTGAATTACCAACACCAGCAAACTAAATACTGCCCATATAACCATGGAGATGGTCGATAAAAAGAAACAAGTTTTAAGACAAACACTGTTGTAACACAAAGGAGCGGTAGACTAGAGGGAAGACATCTGTTTATTTCGATAATCTCGCACACACGGAGGGAATTTTTGGCACCATCAGGATCGGTGGCGATATTACAGGTCCATTTCCAGAATGACAATTGCCGACGATCATAAGCTAGAACCCGGTAGCTTGAAAGCTGACTGCAGGCACGCGCAATGAATCGTGGAGAGCTGCTATTACAGCAAAAGCATGCACTGTGAGGCAACGCTGCAGCATTTTGCACATCACCGTGAGCTGAATAGAAGGTGGTTATCGGTAGAGATCTGTGTGCAGGTGCTGGAGGAAAACTAAAATTTAAAAAAATGTGTCCTGACCAAATAGTATGTCTGCATTATGAACACAAATGAGGGAAAGGCAGAAGTTTAGAAAATAGCAGTTAGAAATAAATAAATGTGTACATGTGCATTTGTCTTTATGTATGGGAAGAGAAATATTATATTTCTTTTTACTTTTTGGAAAACACTTGAGAGTAAAAGCCCAAAGGCAGGCAGAATAAATGAGAAAAATGAAATGACAGAAAGAATTAAGTCTCAAGTGGCTTGGCTAAGCAAATTCAAATGCCTGGCTATGTTCTTAAAAAAAATGATTTAGGTTTGTTGTGTGTTTGTTTGCTTCCTTTCATTGGGACTTTGGTCAATACTTGTTATTTATTTCTACCATTGAGCAATTTTGGTTTGGTTATTTTTGTTTCTGTTCAAAGGAGTGAATCCTTTTAGGGACACTGTGCAAGGATTTACATTCATATGTCCAGTGGGGCACAGACGATGTTTTCCCTGGAGCATACTGGCAGAGATGATAAGCATTTTCTTTTATTTAGGTCATTTAACAGCTACTCTGTAGAATTAGATAGTTCTTTACATCTTTTGTGGCTCTCACATGAAAAGATTTGGGATCAGTCTCTTAAGGAAAGTGACTGTAAATTACATTCTCCTAAGATGCTCCTTACTCATTTTACAGCTTTCATCCAGAATTTTTTAGCAATACCTATTCTAGTACTGGTAAACCTGGACATGAGAATAATCCGACCTCCTCTTTGCATGCATATCATCCTGACACCTGACTCTCCTAAGGGGGTCATGGTCAAACAAAGCTGCCATGCTATTACAGCCCTTCCCGAAAGATCGCCTGAAGTGACGCTGCATCAGACATTCAGCTCCAGTTGACACGGAAACATCACCTACAGAAAACGGTTGCTCCGGCCATAATTTAATTTGAGCTCTGACAACTCCATTTAATCACCTAAATGTCACACTTGTGGTAATAACATTAATCAATACCCTATTCTATTACTTTCATTTATTTAATTATTAATCACTCACCCATTTTTTTATTTCATTGTTCAGATGCCAGTTTTGGCATTTATATACAAAACTGTTACAGAGTGATATCATTTCTTATCTTTAGCAGCAGAGTAATAAAGAATCTTCACTTTCGAGATCACCAAAACTACTTCAATGCTTGCTGTACTACATCGGTTTAAGTCATATACATAATAAAAGAAACTAGCGCACATTTCAATGATCAAAAAATAACATCTGCAAGAGCACCACAGAGGATTAGAGAGGAAATTTTAGGGGAAATGCGTCAAGGCGTAGACAAAGAAGAATGAAATGTTAAGTATAACATTGATTTCCATATTGAGGAAACCACGTTTACATTTCTTGTCATTACTGTAGGACCCAAGGAAGATCAAGGCAATGCCCACGAATTATTGGTCTCACAAATCATTCGTTACTGACTTTCTATGTTTCCTTCAAAAAGGTGTTTT
>JAPYXV010002356.1:0-13195 GCA_028533065.1 Trachops cirrhosus
TTTTTTTTTGTTTGTTTTTGTTTTCTTTGTTGTTGTTTTTTGGTCTTGTTGAGCTCCTGTAGTGAGGGGCGGGGCCTTAGGAGTTCACCAGGGCAGGGCACCCCAGTTGCTGGGTTGTGATGCTGTATGTGGGGGTGGGGTCTGAGGAGGAACAATGGCGCTTGCTCTGCTCTCTGTAGGACCTCAGACCCTTCCGCCGCTTTCCGAAAGCTAACTGGGCCCCTCTGGCACTAATTCCGGTGTGGGTGGGCCTGTGTACCCTGTGTGACCTTCCTTTTCAGTCAATGCCCCAAAGCTCTATTTCCCAGTGCTGGGACCTGAGTTGTACACAGTGCCTTGCTTCACAATGGCTGCCTCACTGGGTCTGCCTGTTGTCACCCCCTGGCCGGGGCCCACCAGCCACCACCGCTTGTGCACCCAGGGTCTGCCTGCTGCAGACTTGCGTGCTGCCCCAGTTGCTCTGTGCTCTGCTCTGCGGTCCCTCGCCCGGCCGACTCCGCCCCTCCTACCGGTCTGCATGAAAGTGTCTATTTTTAAATCCTTGGGTGTCCGACTTCCATATACTTCAATTTTCTGTCAGTTCTGGTTGTTATTTTGTTTCTATATTGTTGTTGTCCTTATCTTGGTTGTGCGAGGAGGCACAGTGTGTCTACCTATGCCTCCATCTTGGCCGGAAGTCCTTGCTATTTGTTTTCTATTGGTTTTTCAATTTCTCTCGACTTCTTTTGGGTTAACTGAATATGTTTTTGGCATTTTATCTGCCTATCCATTCCTCTATCCATCCATCAATCTATCTTACTTATTTGATGGATTTCAAAGTAAGTTGTGCATATCAAAATACTGCAGACAACAAACTCACAGCTATTAACAACCTAACTTAAAACAAAAACAAAAACAAACTAAGCAAACAACTAGAACAAGAACAGAATCACAGAAATGGAGATCACATGAAGGGTTATCAGTGGGGGAGAGGGAGGGAGAGAGAAGGGGAAAAGTTACAGAGAATAAGTAGCATAAATGGTAGGTAGAAAATAGACAGGGGGAGGTTAAGAATAGTATAGGAAATGGGGAAGCCAAAGAACTTATATGTATGACCAATGAACATGAACTAAAGGGGGAAAATGAGGGTGGGAGAGGGTGTGCAGGGCAGGGGGGAATAACGGGGAAAATGGGACAACTGTAATAGCATAATCAATAAAATATATTTAAAAAATAATAAAAATACTGCATCCAGTAGTATGATGATAAATGTTTAACCACTGAATCTCTGAAAAAATGTGTCTTGATTTGTAGTATTTGTCAACTTCCATTGTGTAAATATTCCCATCATGTCTGATTTCAAACTATCAATGTGGCACCACTGAACACACAATTGAGAAGAGAGAATCAATAGTGCACTATTATATAGTATTTCCCTCATACAGATACGACAGATGTAACTTCAAGACCATTGATTATAGTAAAATATCATAACATTAATAAAAAAATATTGAGTTTTAAGTATTTGTTATCTTTGTTTTTAGTGTAATTTATTTAATTTTAAATACAATTTAATTTTTAACAATGCCGTACTTTATAACTGGCACTCTACAGAAAATGTTTGCTGACCCCTTCCATGGAGTCTCTAGGTAGAATGTTTTAAAAGTTTCTTATTACTAATTTCTGACCTAATTGCATTATAGTCAGAGAACATCATCTGTATGTTGTTGTTTTTAAAAACACTTGTTGAAAAAACTTTGTTGCCTCATACATGGTCAATTCTCAGAAATTACTCATGTATACCTGAGAAAAGTGTGTACTCTTGAATTTTTGGTATAGTGTTCTAAGTATAATGTTTATTAGATCAAGCTTATTAATTGCATTTCTCACAGTTTCCATATCTGTTAATTTTTTGTTTCCTTAATCCATAACTTAACTGAGAGTTGTATGCTAAAATATCCTGTAACGATGGAGGTTTATCTTTGTCGGCTATACTCATTTGTCCATTTGTCCTGGTAGTTCTGTTAACTTTTGCCCTACGTATTTAGAGGCTCCATTAGGTACATATGAGGCCATAGTTGGATCTTCCTGGTGATGGAACCTTTTGTCATCACATAGTAACTCCCTTTATCCACAGAAAGGCTTTTGTGGGCTAACGCCTATTTTATTTGATATTTTTATAGCTATAACCAGCTTTATTTTCATTGATGTTTTTATGTTATATATATATATTTTCCATTCTTTAATTTCAACATTGAGTTGTTTTTATGTTATAGGTTTATCGTTTGTAAATTGCGTATAATTGGACTTCAGTTTTAGTTTTAACAAATCTAATCCCGTACTCTTTTAACTGATGATTTTAGTCCATATATATTTACTATGATTATTATATACTTGAAAATATTCCTATCATATTATTTTGTAATTATATTTTTTTGTGTTTTTTAATGTTTTTTTTTTTTGTATTTCAGAGAAGAGGCATTACGGATTCATGCCATAAGTTTATTTACAAACAAGCACATCTAGTATGTTGAGTTCAACAGTTTGATCCATTTTTTAAAGAGACTGCACCTCTTAAAATGCTCCTCTTCATATCTGTTTCATGGATTAACTAAAACATCCTTATTTTTTAAGCAGTTGGTGTCTTACAATAAGGAAAGGTGCAGCAAATCCAGATCCAAAATACAAAGTCATCATAGCTAGTAACCGCCACTTGTTTTCCACCGAAAATGGCAAATTCTTTCCTGGACCTTCCTCATAGTGGCTCCTACGGACCACCGAGGTCGTGAACCTCCAAATGCTCTGTCCCAACATCTTTCTGTTGGAAGCCCTGCGAAGCGGGCTTAAACTGAAAGCGGAAAATATGGCGCTATCACACTAAGACTCTGTGTTTTTTAATGTTTTGTTTTAATTTTTTCCATGCCTTTTTAGGGACTGAATGGCATTTCCATGTTAGTTTTTATTTTATGAAAATAACATATGTTAATAGTGCAGCGGAAGCCCTGACCATTGTTGCTGGAATGCAAGTACCTGACTTAGCCTTTGGTTGCTGAGGCATCACTTCAAGAAAGGTTATGTCCAGCAGATAAAGGGCCAGGTGCCCCCTGCCACCCCCACTTCCCAGCTGCCACTGTGGCTCCTTTCTTCCAGAGATCTCATTGATTTCAGCAACTGACCATCTGGGCCACTTGTTTTTTTCTTTCTTTGTTCTCTACCCTCACTTTAAATTCCTGCTTTTACTTATAAATTCATCAATAAGGAGTGAGCCTGCCAAACCTCCAGACTCCTACCCTGGACCACAATAAAAGCCGATCCCAGGCCTGTCCACTTTCTCAGTACCTGTGACCTTGCTGGGTGCCCCAAGATGCACGGTATAATTTCTAGGTCCAGTAAGTAATAAACCTTTATTTTTTCAAAGAAGTTTCCTGATGTTTATTGCTGAAGTACATCTTGCAATCATAGTAAGAACCACAGGGGCTGGTCAAGCCAGTACCTTGGTCATTAGTAGGCTGAGGCCCCACAGAGCAATTGGCGTAGTTGCAGGATTGCGTGATTGCCCTTGCAATTAACTGAGGGGAATGCCCTTTGCTTGCAACTTGCTTACTAACCACCTAACTCACGTGACTGACACCATCAGGGAAAGGGGCACCGCTTGCTAGGGGTGGGGAGATCTGTTTCGTTTTCGTATATTACCTCTGTTATGTGTTGCTTGTGGTATCCAACCCAACAAGTCGTAACTTTTAAAATAACCCAACCACCTCCTCAGAGCAGCATAACCAAGGCCCTACGGCCTAATGAGAAGAATAGCTCACTAATGATAAAGGCCTTAACTGACTATTCATGAGGGTAAGGGTCACTCACTCCTCAAAGCTAAGGAGAGCTAAGGAGGGTGGATTGACTGGCAAGGCTCTTGTCACTGCCCAAGGAGGGGCTCTGGGCTAAAGGCACAAGGGAAAGGTTCCAGGGGGTGAGGAGGACGGGAGACTTCTCTGTGACTACTGAGTAAATGGGCTGTGCCCCGACTACGTGTCCTGGTCTACAAGGTGAAATTGCCTGGCAACCAGAAACCAGTGGCACTGCCACAGAGCAAGTGCAACAGAGGCCTATGATCTCCATCACCGCTCCACCCACTGCTGTCTCTCTTCATCCCCTGACTGATGGGCTATTATGGGTCCAATCCCCGGGGTGATGATGCTAAAAAATCAACGAAAAAGTATAAATGTTCTGAACACCTGGTGTCAGCGTCCACTAAGAACCTGGAAGAGGTAGGCACACCAGCTCCTCGGTAAATGGAAAACTCCACGGACGCCTCCCGGGCGTAGCGGTGCCATGCATACCAACACGCCAGGACTCCAGCGTGGCACTCTGGGGCCTAGGGGTTTCCCAAAGACCCTGTGCACATCACACCAGCCGAAGCAGACCCCAGTCCCAGCGTGGCCTCCTGGGACACCTTGGAAAGGAAATCGGCCACCTACGCAGAGGACTCACAGTGACATCATCCAAAATTAAGCTTTAGTTGGCAAGGCACCCACTCCAAAAAGACATCCACTTCAGTGGTGGCTATCTCAAAGGAACACGTTGCCTTTAGGTATGTAGTCAAAGTAACAGTTATCCTCAATGACCATTTTTAATGAGAATTCCCAACAAAGAAAGCCTTGAAGTCTGAGAGGGATGACTCTCCTGGTAGGATTTCCTGCACAAGACTAGTTCAGCGGGTGCAGCCATTTCGTCGGGAACCTCCCACAGCCCCTAAGCCCAACTCAGTGTTGAGGGTGCTCCTATTGCTCGCTTGCTGTGGGGTGTCTGGGCCTGTCCCTGTGAAATGGGGGCATCCACAGGTCTGAGTTAATATTGTTAAGTGTTTAATACAGTAACTTCCCCTCCTCCTCCTCCTTTTCTTCTTTTCTTTTTTGAAATAAAAAAATTTTTAATTTTGTTCATTTACAGTTGTCCCCATTTTCCCCTATTACTCTCGCCTTCTCTACCCACTCCCCCTTCTCTTCTTATTTTTGAGAATGAGGTATAGCCTGTCTTCTGGGAATGCCTAGTACATGGGGCTGAGAAGGGCAGGTGGTGGATCGAAGGCTGTTGCGGTCTGGAGAAGAAAGGCTAACAGTCCCGTCTGAAGGGGGTGAGAGGCCTTGCGAGACCCAGGGAACCAGGAAATGGGGTGCGTGTGCTGGTAACGGAAGTTCCTGGTAGAAGGGTATGCGACGTGTCGACAGACTGATATTCCCACAGTGCACGACTTTCTCCCCAGTGTAAAGGCCCACAGGAGCCAAGAGGGCCATTCTCTCGGAGCGCCACTGCCACTGTGGTCTTTTGTTTGCTGAGTCCCAAGAGTCCTTGTGTCACACCCCTCTACTCTTTTCAAGGTAGGCGGCTTGAAACATAGCTTTCAGGATGTAATTGTTGGTTCATACTTCTATAGGACTTGTCATTACATTACATAAATAAACTCACTGAAAAATACTTCTGTCAACAATTCTTTGTTTGGAAAGTATACCTGCTTAGTCTGCTGGGCTCACTTTCAGGATGCAGAACTGTCACTATCTGCAGGTTGGGGACTTTTTCTGATTGGAAAGCACTGTTATACCAGGCACAGCCACCAGGAGGCAAGCAAGAGCAGCTCTGGCAGTGTCTAGATTTGCAGGGGTGTCCAACCTTTTGGTGTCTCTGGGCCACAGTGGAAGAAGAGTTGTCTCGGGCCACACATTAAATACATTGTGATATGTAATCACAAAAAAATCCCATAATGTTTTAAGTAAATTTACAATTTTGTGTTGGGCCACATTTGTAGCCATTCTGGGCCACATGCGGGTTCACATGCAGGCCCACAGGCCATGGGTTGGACACCCCTGGTAGACAGAGAGAAATTCCAATAAGAACAGGACCGAAGGAGAGAAGGAAGAAGGAGGCAGCTAAGGCTCCTAGTCACCAGAAAGCAGGAAATCTTTCCAGGCCATGGAGATTGGAATTGTCTCTGCTGAAGCCTGGTCCCTGGGGTTAGTTGCAGGGTGGTGAGCACTGAGCTCATGGACGCTCCTTAAATCCTAGCCTGCCCCTTGGTGGGTTCAACTCTGAAGAGACCGATGCCATAGTGCCTACCGGCTGCCCGGCTGCCTTCAGGATCACCTGCCACAGGCTGTGCTGCTCAGCAGAGAGCCTTGGGTGGACTGCTGGAGCCTGCCCCGAGTTTTCCCTTTGCATGCTGCACTGCCCTGAATCTCCCCCATCCTGGCTACCTTTATCTCTAGAATTTGTCCAAGTTATAACAAAAGGACAATAGAATGGAGATCAGTGTTTTCCCCTGACTAGTAATCAACTCACTGTCTGATTACAACAGCTAGCTCTGTCTGCCCCACCGGGTGCAGCCTTGGAGGAACCATGGTGCCTCCCTCCTTGCCAAGGGGTGGGCATGCAACCCAGCCAGGCCAGCCAGCCTCTGTCTCCTGGAAACCAGAATCTTGGGAGTGACAGAATAAGATTACAGCTGATTTCTCCTGGCAGCAATGTCCTGTAAAGTGTCTGATGGTTCCTGCTTCCTGGATTCCAGAGCAGTTTTGCTTCTTGTCCTAATTGTGACCTGGCTGTTCAGCACTTTTTTGTGTTCCAAGAGTTACCCTTCCAGAGTCTCCAAACATGTTCTAGTTAAAAAGACAGCCGGAGGAAATGGCGGAGCAAGGGCTGCTGCATGGCTAGCAGGGCCTCAATCCGGAGTCCAGCGTGTGTTCTAAGCTCTCCCTCACTCCCGCCTGACAGCCCTCAGCCCCAGCAGCAGTGCCACAGCCCCAGGGGAAGGCCCGGGGGAATGCCTACATCGACAACCTCCTTGCAGACAGGACCTGTCAGGACTTGGCCATGTGTCCTATAAGGACCCACCCTCCTCTGGGCTGCCATTCCGGGAAAACCTTTGTCAGCATCACGCCAACTGAGGTTATTCTGACTGGCAAAGAATGGTCAAGTTCTTTCATGAATGGGCTGACACTGGGGTTCAGCAATGATCCTCGGTCTTGGACTCACTGCTGCAGGATGGAGAACTTACCATGGGTTTTCGTACCAAGAGCGCCAGGGGAGCCCCCACCTGCAATGTCACTGTCTCCATGACGGCCAAGATGCAGTCCTGCTGATGGGCAACAAAGGTGTTCAGGGTGTGTGGTCAAAAAGAAGTACTGCGGATTGACCTCTCACTGTGGCGTCCCCAGTACTGACCTCATCTTGCTCCCCCCCCCCCACTGCTCCCCACCCCTTTTGTGCCCCGCTCCACCCCCCCACCACACACACCATTTTTATTTTGGGGGCCATCACCACATACCCCTTATTGCTGCCCAAACCACCTGGGCTGGGTGGGGATCAGGGCTGAATGGACAGACACCTCCCCCTGCCCAGTACCCTTCCGGTGGGTGGCTGGAAAACCTTTTTTTTCTGAATAAAAAAGATTCTACTTAAAACAGACAGCTAGAATTTGCTTCTTTTCCTTGCAAATAGAGAATGCTAAGTCACACAGATGGGCTGAATCTAACAAGGTGACATTACATGTAAGGGATACCTGGATGGGCCTAAAAATTGGGCCAAAACCACCTGTACATGGGCCAGATGGTGGAAATGGACCCAGGCAGGATCAGCATGGGAGGGGAGAACTTGGGGGTTTCAGGAAAACACAGCAGAGCCAGCAAGGCAGTAAGAGTGCCCTTTCTACCCCAATTATGGCTTCACTGATGGGGCCTGTGCCCCTTTTGGACAAGCCAGGTTACACTCACGTGGTGTCCTGCTCAGGAAGGAATGCTCAGGAAGGCCACTTGGGGGAGGAATCTGGAAATCCCACCAAGGAAGAGGAACTTGAGTAAACAGAGTTGTTCAGCCTGGAGCAGAGAAGGCTTGCTATCTTAAAATATTGCTTTCTCAGTCATCTGACAATTATTCCTGGCATGTAAGGCACTGCTGGATAAGGCCAGACATATATTCTCCTTCAGAGAACTAACAGCCTAGTGCCCTGATGGGTGAAGTACAGGGCTCTGCGGCAGTGCGTGTGCTCCAGGTGGGAAGACGGGGTGGGGCTGGCTCAGGTGAGTCTAGAGGATGTATAGGAAAGAGTTACTCTAGCAGATCAGTAGGTCGGGTGGGCGTGGGATGGGACCTTCTAGGCAAGGGCAGGAGGAGGCGTCCACGCTGTATGGGGAGTGGCCGTCCTATCTTGTAGGGAGTGGGGACCGATGGGAGGGATCTGGTACCAGGCGAGAAAGAGCCTCAGGTGTCATGCCAAGGAAACCGTTGAAGGCTTTTAAGTAGGAAGGTGACAAAGTGAGATTTGCAGTTTCAAAAGATCACTGTGGAAAAAGATTTGGTAGCAGAGCGAGGCTAGAACATGTAAGAGAAGTTAGGTCAGTTAGGTTAGTCCGAGAAGGGAAGGGGGCTGGCTGGTGGAGTGGCGGTGGGGACAAGGGAGGAATCGACAGGAGGGTTATTGGGGTGGTAGAGGAAGGGGGACGAATGGAAAAGGAGAGGTCACAGAGGACCTCATTTGCCAGGTAACACATTTGGTGGTGAGGGTGGTGGCTGGTCTTCCAAAAGAGCCATCGTGGCCATGGCAACAGAGCCTTGGGCTGCCGAAAGCCACTCATCAAGATAGCCCGACTGCCTGCTTGTCAGAGGCTGACACATGGTAATCACACCTGTAACGTACAGCCTCAAAGTTCCAGATGCCAATGTGTTAACTCCCAGTAGAGAATCAAACTTCAAAAGTCTGATAGATCTTCCCAGAGGGACCAGGCTGCACGTGCCAGTCAACAGGCACCGCTACGCAGGCAGCAAGGGCCCTGCGGGCTGCAGGGCTCATCAGAAGTCACGGCAGGAGGAAGGGAAAGCAGGGGTGCGTGTGGGTGGGGTGTGCGGAGACTGCAAGGCTGTTTGCGACGACTGCGAGCCGATTTCTGGCAAGGACTGTGGCCCACTGCCGTGTCCCCACTGCCTGTGAAGCGAGTGCTGCCGTGTGCCGATTCAACGCCTCCCACCGGGGGTGAAGAAATGACCGAATGGCATCTTTGCCTTGGATCTCGGTGGTCTGCGCATCTCCCCAACCTTATTTTGGACCACTCTTTTCAGTTGATGCATTTTTCCATTACAAACAGTGTCTTATTTCTTACACAACGTGGAAGTTAAATGGAGAAAAGCTGAGCAATGGTTCACACGTCCTAGTGCGGAGTCCCAGAGCTGACACAGGCTGTGAAACCACCACTGGTTAGATAAATGCCTGTGGTATTTTTTTACAACGTAGTCTTATCCAACTTTGGGGGAAAACATTACAACATCGATTTCGCAACAAGCCAATGGCATGGAAAAAAGCCAGTGTGGGGGACAGAGAGGAATGGAGAGACTATTCTAGAACAAAAAAATTAAAGAGCCATAACATGCCCTTAAAATGTATCGTGTGGGCTTGTTTGAAGTCTAATTCAAGCACACAAGTCATAAAAAGACATTTTTGGACACAGTTATTGAATACTCAGTATTAGATCATGTCAAAGAATTGTTATTAAATTTTAAGGAGATAATAATGTGCCTATGTGAGAAAAGGTCTATATATTTTAGAGATGTAAAGTATGGGATGCGGTGACGGAACATCATTACACCTGGAATTTGGTTTAGAGTGCTTCAGCAAGGGCAAAACCAGGTGAACTGTTCAAGGTTTTGATGATTGTCCAGTCTAAGTGATGAGTAATGAGCGTTCATTGCACTGCTCTTTACTTCATGTGTGTGTGAACATTTTCGTAATTATTTAAAAGTTAAAGATAGATTAAACAGTAGAAACAATAAAAATTACGTTTCTAAGGTAATTTCTTACCACCCAGTTCTCATTCTGTCCTCTTACTTAGGAGACGAGAGAAATTCATTGTAAGGATGGGAATGAGGGCCTGCTAACAGGGATTTTGTAGAAGACTGAGTAGGAGAGTGTGATGTGGACAGGTTTTTGTGACTTGAAAACTTTCAAGAGGCTATTGAATACTAGTTTCTTTGCTTGAGGGCGGGCTCTGTAATGAGCTGTGTGCACGCCTGGGAGGCAGCAGAGGGCAGAGGTGAACAGTCTGGCCTTAGAAGCAGACAGATGGTCTTCCAGTCCCGACTCTGACCCTTAATTACCCACAGGATCTTTGAAACGTCACTCGAACTCTAAAAGCCCCGATCTCCTCCTCTATAAATGGGAACGATAATAGCTGCCTTGTAAGGATTTATTAGGATTAATTAAAATATTTCTGTGCTCGGCACACGATAAATACTGATTAATCATTCGCTACTATTATTATTCTTGCTGTATTTGAGTTACCGACATTTCTTTATGATTATTTTTTATATGACTTTTTCAGTTTCCTAAAAACATATGCATCCAGAAAAAGAAGGGGGTCCCGCCGTGCAGAAGCTAGGTGCCTGCTCACCTCAGCTTTACAGGATCTCTGGTACCCACGGGGCTCTCCCGGGACCTCTCCACACCACTGCCCCCTTCCCAGACATTGGTTTAGGGTCCACATCCTAAAGTGGGGGGTGACTCACCCTGTGCTCCAGGTGGATGGTTTTGAATCTCAATTCATCCTTCAAGAGATATCTCACTTCTCCATGTTTTAGGCACAGTCTTGGATGCACAGTCTCACCCTTTCACAAGCGCTCTTTAAATTTTCCCTTTTCCTTCACTGTAGAACTTTTGTCCTCCACCCTCAGGGTAATGAACCTGTGACTCAAACCCGAGACTTTCAGGGGCCTGGTGACCTCTTTTTACCTGCAGTGCATAGCACTGGGTTGGCCTGTGCTTTCTTCTTTCCCACCCAGGCCTATAAAACAGGGGCCGATGTCAACCAAATGCCAGAGTAACTCATAGAAAAGCTAAACGTGGGGGAGGCGCCATAAGGGAGCTGACATGCTGGTTCGGCAGGGCTGTGAAGGTGTCCCCGCTTAGCTAACTGCGACAGGTGACCTAGGCGTATTGGAGTATACATGTGAAAGTGTCAGCGCTCTGACCGTCCATCCGGAGACGCTGGCGGCCTTGACAGGTCGACTCCAGGGGGAATGCAAGGACGCGCCTGCGCTCTCTTCGCCTCACCAGCTGGGTTGGCTAACATTGCGGCGCTCGCTTTCTCGATCCCCTGTTTCAGCCTCAGATATGCTTCTCTGGGATTCCGCTGGCCACGGTATCAGGCCTGCCTGTCCCTAAAGCTCCTCAGTCCCCACTTGGAGGGAGAAGCTAGTGTCTCCCCAGAACGCGTTATGTCTTGCTTTTTACATTCCCCAAGGCTGAGCTTATCAAGGGGCAGCTTTGCTTCATTGCTTAGTATTGAATGTCTGGCTTGATACTTACATAACCCATTGTGATTCAGTTTCTTTTTTTTGTTGCAAACTTTTTTCTTCTTCCTTCCTTCCTTCCTTCCTTCCTTCCTTCCTTCCTTCCTTCCTTCCTTCCTTCCTTCCTTCCTTCCTTCCATCCTTCCTTCCTTCCTCACCCAAGGACATATTTAGAGAGAGGGGAAGGGAGGGAAACAGAGAGGGAGAGAAACACCAATGTGAGGGAGAAACCGTGATCCGCTGCCTCTCGATTGCTGCCTGACTGGGGACCAAACTTTCAACCCAGGCTTGTGCCCCAACCGAGAATCGAACCTGCGACCTTTCAGTTTACGGGACAACGCCCCAACCAACTGAGCGACACCTGCCAGGCCTGTGATCCGATTTCTATGTTTTCCTTCTCTTATCTCGCTTGTGAAAACTTCCGGGGTGCCCAGCCCTAACCCTCGATTGCCAATGCTTCCCCAGACCTCTCTTTAGTGACAAGTACGTCTCCCACCTTGCCTGCAAATTCTGTCCTCTTGGCTTCAGTGCTCTTTCCAGCTTCTTCGCCTCCCTCTCTGCCTGCCCTGTGTTCTCTGTCCATCTGAATCGACTGTGCTCCTCACTGACCCCTGCCCAGGCACCATGTCACTTCTCACCTGTCTGCTCCTATGACTCTATCACACAGATGTGGATGACTCCCAGCCCTGCCCTTCCTGAGCCCTGGGGACAGATGCTCATGGGAGCCTCCCTCGTCCCCACCAGGATGTCACACAAGCACCTCAGGCTCAGTAATAGCCCCACTGAACTCCCTAGAGGCATCATCCAGTCCCTGCTGACTTCTCTGGCTTCACACTCCCTCTCCATTGCTATGAGGTATAGCAACACCGGATTGGAAACTCCGGTGTTAGATCTGAGCGAATTAAATCAACCTAACATGAGAGAAAACAGAATGTGTTTCAGACCCTTGGAATAGCAGCTTGGCATAACATCACGGCGATTCCACCTGCTTTACGTTCACACAGCCTCAGCAGCCTGTGGAAAGTTCAGGGTGCTATTCCCAGGCAGCAGCAGAGTCCTGAGAAGGGGCAGCGAACTCCACAGCCACCAGGGCCTGGCGGTTTTTATTTGAGTCGAGGGGACTGGTGGGGGAGCGGTGAACTGGAGAACATGTGTCCCACCTCAAGGCAGGTGGTAGTTCCAGCCTCAGCCAGGCATGGGCTTGTGTGGGCGTTGCTGCGATTTCTGAGTTTTCAAGAGAATCCAAGAATCTGAATTTTCATGTGACTCTTCCCTTGGGTAAATGTTGGCAACTAATTCAAACTTTAAAATGTGCTATGAGCCAACTGTTTTTTAAAAAGCACTGTGTGAATCGAGCAAAACATACCTGTGGCCACATGCAGCCCACAGGGTGCGTGTCCCTGAGAGTGGAGTGCGCTGAGGCTGATCAGCGGGACAGAAACCGACTCCAACAAGTTCTGTGGCCGTGTGTCTTTGGGCAAGTACCGTGACCTCTCCAATTTCCCCAGGTGAGAAACAGGGGTGGCAATTCTTCTCTCACTGGGTTGTCATGAGGACAAGAGATCGTACTTGCGAAATGACTAGCACAGCAGTTTCCTCAATGGAAGCCAGTTAATGAACACTATCGACACAGCTATAAAAAGAAGATGTTTAGCCCTGGCTGCATGGCTCCGTTGATTGGACCACCATCCTGTACAGCAAAAGGTTGCAGGTTCGATCTCCGGTGGGGCACATAAGAGGGGGCAACTGATCAATGTTTTCTCTCAATCGATGTTTCTCTCTCTCCCTCCTTTCCACTCTGAAATCAGTAAACATATCCTCAGTTGAGGATTTTAGAGCAATGACATGTTCTCCTGATCAGCGTAGGGAAACAGAGCACGTGGTAGTCTGT
>JAPYXV010002357.1:0-13193 GCA_028533065.1 Trachops cirrhosus
GCAGGAGGCA
This sequence comes from Trachops cirrhosus, assembly GCA_028533065.1. Taxonomy (NCBI): domain Eukaryota; kingdom Metazoa; phylum Chordata; class Mammalia; order Chiroptera; family Phyllostomidae; genus Trachops; species Trachops cirrhosus. The sequence goes on from JAPYXV010002357.1 coordinate 11, forward strand.
TTCTTCAAGATGGGGGTGTCAGAGGCCAGAAGACATGGAGGTACAAGAGAAACCTCTAGATTAATAACCTTCATGGTTCACTCTCAGTTATGACCAATTCACCCAAGTAAGATATTACCTAAGAGTGTGGGCCAAAGCTTTGGCTACTAACAAGGTAGTTGTTTTCATTGGAAAAGACCCAAGGCACATATACCAGGGGACTAAGTGAAGTGGCCGCAGTCATGGTAGGCAGTGGAGCACAGACTTAAGGATCCAGGATCCCAGGTGAATCTTCTCCCAGAATTATACCTGATAACGGTGGGTGTATGCAGAAGAGTGCAGGATGTGGGAGACAGGCTCACTAAGAATTATTAAATTTCGAGAACAACATTACTTCTCATGGAAAAAGCTGCAAGTAGAGAGAGAAAAAAATCTCTGGCATTGAAAGATGTTCTCCATTACTGGTTCTAGAAGTCATCTCAGTGGGGATAAGGATTCATCTCCAGGCCTGAGGCATGTTCACTCCTGAAGTACAAATTATAACAGCAACTATGTATCTGATCCCACTTAGAGCAATAGGGCCTAGTCTTAGTTGGAGGTAGGAATTCATCTTACTGCGGGGCCAGGCTCAGCTCAGATGGAAAAGTGGACTTTGGGCCTGAGAGTATGAAGACATAGTATGAGGCAGGACACTCACCATCCTCTGTTTATTTTCCTTTTTTTCCCCATATATTCAGTGAGGACTGGAGACCACCTTTGCTGGAAATGAAAATCTGTGAATTTTACTTCTAGAGTTATTATCTGTAGGGAGATAGTTGCTTGCTTGCTGGAAAGTAGGAGTGTCTTACTTTGGATTCTCACAGAAACAGACTCTGAGACAGGAGTTGAGTACAAGTAGTTTATCTGGGAAGTGATACAAGAAATAGCTTCAAGGAATTAGGAAACGAGATGGTAAAGGGAGACCACCAAGCCAGCTACCTCTGTGGACAACTGGACCTTTATCCCTCTGGAAAACTCCAGGAATCCATGTAGAACAGGCAATTCAGAGATATCCCACTCAAGTCACTGAATAAGGGCTGATTATGGCACATTAACTCGGTGGCAATTCTAGCCCACCTTCAGCGGCACTTCTAGCCCACCTTCGGCACAAGCAGCAGGTTTCAGTTGTCTTTACAAGCCCTCCAGCAAAGAGGTGCACATGCTGGCACTTGAAAGTAAGACAGGAAGCGCACCACAAAGGTGAGGCCCAAGAGGATATGACTGGGGCACCAATAGCATCTCTTACAAGAGACACTCTTGAACTCATTTGAGTGCAGGTCTTGGAGAGGAGGAGCAAGAATTCAAAGTCCCAAAGGGATAGAGAACATCTGGGTTTCCCTTTTTTGGTAATTCAAAGCCTATGGTCTGGACACTAAATGGAAGAAGACAATCTTACAAAGACCTGGAGAAAAAGATCTTACATCTCAAACTTGGAGATTTTCTTTAAAAAAAAATGTTTCACGATGTGCATATTTTCTTCTCCTATTCCCTCTCCCCACCAAACATAACAATTACAGTGTAAGAGTCTTTTGTCAGAAGAGCTGTTACATTTGAGTTTGAATCCAAGGGTAATAGATTAGACAATGGGTATCAATTAGCCTTGCCCTGTAAAGAAACTGAAATCTCAATATCTATATCTATTTCTCTCTCTCCTCCCCTCCCTCATCTGTTTTCCCTGTTTGTATAATCCTCCACTGCATCTTTGTCATGGTTGTGGTAGTCTCTGGTTCATAATAGCAAACTGAGGGTAGATTCTACAATATGTCTTTGATACTGGAAACACTTGGTTGCTTGGGGAACACATGTGCATAAGTGTATAATGCAATTGTATTTAAATTGTAAATATTTAGCTCAGTAGATCTGCATCCTGACCATTCCTTGGAACTTTGCTAGGGCTACCATAACAAAATACCACAAGTCTGGGTAGCTTAAGCAATAGAAATTTATTTTCTCATAATTCTGGAGGCTGGAAGTCCAAGACCTAGGTGTCCACAGTGTTGGTTTCTTCTGAGGCCTTTCTTCCTCCCTTGTGGGTAGCTATCTTCTCCCTGTGTCTTCACATGGTCTTTCCTCTGCCTCTGTCTGTGTCCTAATATCTTCTTACAAGAACACCAATCACATTAGATTAGGACCCACCCTAATGAAATCATTTAAATTTAGTGACCTCATTAAAAACCCTATCTCTGTTATAGTCACATTCTGAGATACTAAAGTTTAGGACTTCAACACATGAATTTTGGAGGGACATGAATTAGTTCACAGTAGTATATAACAATCCTAATTGTATATTTATCTAATAAGCTTCAAAATATGTAAAGCAAAAACTTATAGAACTAAAAGAATAAGAGACAAATCACAATTATAGTTGGTTCTTTCAACACAACTTTCTCAGTAATTAATGGAACAAGCAGAGAGAAACATCAATAAAGATACAGAATGCTTAAACATAATTCTCAATCAACTAAACTAAATTAATGTTTATTGCACAGATCATCAACTACTGCAAAATTCACATCCTTTTCAACTAGCCATAGGCAAATAGACCATATACTGAACCATGAAACTCATTTCAACAAATTTAAGAAAACTTAAATGATATAATGCCTGTTTTATGATCAAAACAGAATTAAACTAGAAATAGTAGGAGAAAGATGTCTAAAAATACTCTAATATTTTTAAGTTAATCAACCACTTCAAAATAAGCTTGAGTTGAAGAAGAAATCACAAAGTACATTTTAAAATATTTCTAACTGAATGAAAATCAATTTTGTGGGATGGAGCTTACAAAAAATTAAAGCAATAAGTGTATATATCAGAACGGAAGAAAGGTCTGGAATAAGTCATCTAAAATCCCACCTGAATAAACTAAATAAAGAAGATTAAATTTCACCAAAATAATAATAAGAAAGTAACTATTAAAGTTAAGAATAGAAAAATATAAAATTGAAACAAAAAATGGAAAAGTTCTATGAAACAGTTCTTTCTTAAGATCAATTTTTAAAATTAATGAACTTCTACCCAATCATACTGATTCACTCCAGGAATGCAAGATGTTTTTTGTTTTTTTAGATTTTATTTATTTATTTTTAGAGAAAGGGGAAAGGAGGGAGAAAGAGGAGAGAATCATCAATGTGTGGTTGCCTCTCGCGTGCCCCCAACTGGGGACCTGGCCTGCAACCCAGGCATGTTCCCTGACTGGGAATTGAACCGATGACCCTTTGGTTCGCAGGCTGGAATTCAATCTACCGAGCCACACCAGCCAGGACAAGATTAGTTTTTAAAAGTTTATCAGTATAATTTGCCATATCAACAGAAAATAAAGAAAAGCCATATGACTATGTTAATAGATACAGAAAAGGCATTTGAAAATATTCACCATTTATATGTGATTTTAAGAAAAGCTATCAGTAAGCTAGAAATAGAAAAAAAATTTTACCTGATTTTTATGAGTTTATTTGAGCCAAGCTAATGAGATATGACAGAAAGACCTCAAATGCTCCTCTAGTAAATTTCTTGATAAAGGGCATCTATGATCATCATATAGCTAATATCTCTACTTAATGATGAAAGACTAAAACTTCTCCAAAAATAAGGAGAGGGACAGAGATGTCTGCTGTCACCAGTGCTATTCCACACGGTCCTAGCTGTCCTAGCCAGGGCACTAAGACACAAAGGAGGAAAAACAATTTTAAATAAAAGAAAGAATAAGCATACATACTGGGGGAAAAAAGCAAAACTCTATTTACAGGTGACATGCTCAATGCAGAATAAACAAAGGAATCTACAAATAAGTTCCTGAAACTACTAAGTGAACGTAACAAAGTGTGAGAAATAAAGTCAGTATGCAAAAACCAATTGTATTTCTATATAATAGAAATCAATAATTGGACATTAAAATACCATCAAAGAGTTTGAAATAAGGATAAATTCAACAAAAGACATTGAACCTATACATCAAAAACTACAAAATATTGAAGAAATTTTTAAAAATTAAGTAAATGGAGTGAAACTTTTAATCCTCATAGATTGAAAGATTCAATAATGTTAAAATACTGATTCTCCCCACAATTGATCTATAAATCACAATCACAATAAAATTCCAATAGGTATTTTTGTTTTTGTTAAAGTGATGCTTCTAAAATTGATATGAAAATGTAAAGAACCTAGAATAGCCATAATAATTTTGGAAAAAAAAGGTGGGACTTCCCTAATTTCAAGGTATATTATAAAGCTATGGTATTCAAGAGATTGGGGTATTCATGAAAAGTAGACTCACACATATTTGGCCAACTGATTCATTAACAAAGGTATCAAAGCAATTCAACATGGAATTTTCAGTCTTTTCATTAAATGATGTTGAAATGATTGGATATTCATACACAAAAAAATAGAGCATTGAGAGTTACCATAAAATACAAAAAAATTTTATTGTCTTAAAATAACATTGCCTTATAATAATATTACCTTATAATATACACAAAAAATAAATACTTTATATGCTCAATAGAATTATAGGCCTAATATGGTCAAATGGATCATAAACCTAAAACTATAAAACTTCTAGAAGAAACAACAGGAAAAAAGTGAAAGTAAATTTTATGTCTTAAATTAGCAAAGATTTTTTTAGATAACATGCAAAGCACAATCCATCAAAGAAAACATTGATAAATTGGACTTCATAAAATTGAAAAACTCTTATTCTTCAAAAGATACCATTAACAAAATGAAAAGAAAACTACAGATGGATAAAATATTGGCCAATGGGCATCTGATAAAGGACTTGTATCTAGAACACAAGTCAGCAAATTATGGCCGCCTGTTTCTGTAAGTCAAGTTTTACTACCTGTGGCCTCTTTAAAGCTAAAGTGTCAGAGTTAGGTAATTGCAACCCAGACCTTAATGCCCAGAGGCATTAAATATTTACTCTCTGGACCTTTAGCGAAAAGTTTGCCTGGTAGAGAATATTTAAAGAACACTTACAACAAAATAAGAAGACAATAGTTCTTATTTCTTTCAAAAGTTTTTTAAAAAGAACTTATTTATGTATTTTTAGAGAGAGAGTAAGAGAAAGAGAAGTAGAGAAAAGGATGCGACACAGCTGGGAATCTCATTCTATGCTGGTAGGAGTGCAAAATATCATTGCCACTTAGGAAAATAGTTTGATAGTTCCTTATGAAGTTAAACAGACATCATTTCACCTAACAATCCCACTCCTAGATATTTATGTAAGAGAAATAAAGAATATGCTCACACGAATATGTTCGTACTAGCCAGAAACTGGAAATACCCCAAATGTCCATCAACAGGTGAACAGATAAATTACAGCATACCCATATGACAATAGACTATAGAAATAAAAAGGAAAGAACTACTGATACATAGAAAAATCTAGAAGAATCTCAAAAACACTATGCTAAATAATTGCAGCCAGAATTTAAAACAATATACAGTAAAATCTATTTCTATAAGATTTTAGAAAAGGCAAAGCTTTACTGACAGAAAACCAATCAGTGGTTGCCAGGGGCCAAGGAAGAGATGAACTGCAAAGAGACACAAAATAACTTTGGGGAATGGTGGAAACATCATTACTGTGAAAGTGGTTACACAATTATATACATTTGCCAAAACTCATCAAGTTGTACTCTAACTGGTGAATTGGTAAAATAGGTAATGACAGAATAGCCATGGGGATGTAAAGTACAGTGTAAGAAATGGAGTAGCCAAAGAATTTATACCCATGACCCATGGACATGAACAATGGTGAGGGGATTGCCTGAGGGAGTGGGGGGTGCTGGGTGCAGGGGGGAAAAATTGGGACAACTGTAATAGCATAATCAATAAAATGTAATTAAAAATAAAATAAAGACAGCAACAACTTTACATATTGCTAGTCTTTACATGCAGTCTTTACATATTGCTAGCAAAATTCTATTAGTTTCACTATATACACCAGATTCTTGACTCTAAGAATGTTTAGACAATACATATGAGCATAACTTGAGATGAAAAAATAGAGTAAGAGATGATTTCTTGGCCTACTGCAGTAGTTACCAAACAGATATGCATCAGAATTCCTTGGGGATTTGTATAAATGCAGCTCCCCAGGACCCACCCCCCCAAATTCTGATTGAAGATCAGGTAGGGGGACAGACCTCTGCAGTCTAATGGGCTCTCCAGGTGATCCATATGTGTGGCACAGTTTGAAAACCCAGTGTACAGACTGACCTTGGAGTAAACCTAGTTGATGTCATGTTCTTTCCATTTCAGAGACTGCTGAGAATAGTATCAGAAACATCACAAAAGATCTTAAAGCAATAAATTGCCAATTGCATTGGCTCTCACATCCAAAAGTAGGCTCAGGGCTTGGCAAAGTTGTCTCCCAAAGGTGCGAATCTTCTGATATGCCATCATTTCCCTTCTCTGACCTCAGCCTGGCTGAAAGTGTCCTAACCTTTGAGCCTTAGCTTTCTCATTGGTATGTGATGGGATCAATAGCACCTACCTACATCATAGAGTTTCTGTCAGAAGCAAGCAAGATAATTCGTATAAACTGCTTAATACAGGCCTGGGACATGGTACGTACAATGAAACTTGGAAAATTTAGATAACCTTAGCTAGTTATTTGTTCTCAAGCTCCACAATGGGCTCAGCCCAGTCATTTCACTAATTTTATAATCATAAGACCCTGAAGTTCATGCTTTTGAACTGTTTAAACCCCATTTATAACATTTTAGCTATTCTCAATCAATTTCATCTCTTATCATTATTTATTATATTTATTATTGTATTTATTACCATTACTATCTTCTTCTTGCCTGAATTTACACCGACACTACTTGAGGGGGACTGAATATAATTTTCTCTTGAATACCAAATATATCTAATTGACTATTAAAATGGAATGCTTCAATAGCCATTGTTTACTTTTAACAAACAATTTCAGATAATTCTACAAATGCAGGTAAAAGATGATTTTAAAACTTAGGAAAATATAAGCAACAATTGAATTGGTAATAAAAGAATAACATTCAACCCTCTGCAAGTCTGCTATTCAGTGACCTAAAATCAACCCAGATGGTACTTCTAGACACATTTTCTCACTTTTTTTCTAGTCTCTGCTCTCCAGAGCTTGGTGGAGGAAGTGATTAGAGCTGGTGCTGTTGATATAGGTGAATGGAGGTGATTCAGGTGGGCAGTGACAGCCGGTGGTTAATGTCAAGAAGTCATCAAGGTCTCCCCTCTCCTTCTGTACTGCCCTCCCCTGAGCTGCACTTCCAGGGTGGTGAGAGTCAGTAAGTAGCGTTTTCCAGGTACGTAGGCCTTATCAAGCAGAGTATAGTGATCAATCCTGAGGATTCAATATGCTCCCTGCTGCTGGGGTTTTTACAATGTAATAATTGACGTTTCAGAAAGTACTCAGTGGTCTTGAAGGTAGGAAGTATGCTTGTCTTCTAGGTGAGGTGACTGAGGCTCAGAGAGGCCATGACTTGGCAGAGATGACCCAAATGGTGTTGTGACTTAAACCAGATTTCATGACTCCAAATTCCATGGCTCTTTTCTCTCTCCTATGACACCTTTCCATCTGGGAGGAAAATTATGTTCACGCTTCTCAATTAATAGCTTACAGGTGAGTCAAAATCTTGACCTTCCTTCCTCAGCTCTCAAGGTAACTGTGTGTCAAGATGGCCTGGTTTAGTTCACTCTCAGCGGTCAGCCTCTGAGATAAAGACTCAGAGCAGCCTCTGGTCTTTATCCTAGTGTTCTAGTTGGGCTCTGATGTGGAAAATGTCAGGAGGTACTCATACAGGTTATTGATGCTAACGCATTAATCTTTTTATGATTCTACTCTGTGCATATACTTCAAAGGAGTAGGATTCATACCCTGAATTACTGGGACTTAAAGAATTCAAACACTCTGCTCCCCTCTGCCCACAAGCATGGGTGCTGATGGAATCAGACTTCTTATGAGGACTCTCAGGTCAAAGGGATCAGTTGGACCAGAGAGGTCACAGAAAGGCAAAATTTTCACATTATTAATCCCCTGTGTGTTCTTCCCGGGAACTCTCATAGCACCCCATATTTTAGCATATTGCATCATATTGCATAAGCTATCACACTGAATTATAATGATCCATTTTCTTGTTGATTTCTCCCACTAGACTATAATCTTTTTAAAAACAGGATTGTTCACTATTTCACTCTAATTATACAGCACAGTGCCTAAACCACTACACTAGCCTCCTAAGGAGGCTCTCTATGTCTACCCTTGCCTTCCAATAACCTCTCTTCAAGTTCACATAAGGCTTTAAAAACAGGGGAAATAAGGTCATGTAATCCCTCTCATTTAAAATCCTCGAAAGATTGGGAGTGTTCTGCATCTTGATTTGGCAGGGATCACATGACCATAGGCCTTTGTCACAATTCATAAAACTTTATAAATTAACAACCTAAGTGGGGTGAATTTTCCCATGTATAAATTGCACCTCAATAAATCTGACTTAAAATTTAAAAATTTAAAATTTCCAATGGCTTTCCATTGTATTAATAGTTAAGATAAAACCCACACGTGTTGCCATGGCTGATCTGAGTCAAAGTCCCACAGGACCAGATGACACATTAAAGGGAAAAGTTGTAAACACTTCGTTGAACTCTCTCAACAGTGTGGGTGGGCTGTCAGGAAGCTTCAGCTAGAGTGAAGTCCTCAAAGCTAGTAACTATGGGACATAGTTAGCACCCAGGCCTAAAAGAAAGTCTACCGTCCTGTTACCTACAAACAGAAGGACTGTGTGGAGCTGAGGCTTAGTGTTAAATACACAGGCCTCTCTCTTCTCCCATCTGCTGGGACTTCTCAATGACTGGACCCAAACAGAAGGCAGAGGGCCAGGGAAAGTCACCCTCAGGACAGAGGGCAGGGTGAAGAGTGGACCTAGTGGGGCAAGTGCAGCTCTACCTTCTCTTTACCTCTATAACTTCATCTCTATCTCCCTACAGAGGGCACCCTACCACCTTTACAGTTAACTTATTTCTGTGCCTCAAGTGCCCTGCCCCTAGATCTTTGCAAAGCGATCTCTTTCCTGACGTTCAAACTACCCTCCCAATCAAAAGTAGAGCTTGCCCTTCACTTCTCCACAGCACTCATCATCTCTGAAATTATCCCAGTTATTTGTTTGCTTTCACATTACTGTGTCTCTCCCACAACCTAAAACAGTGCTGGCACCGAGTAAATGCTTAAGTGTTTGAAAAACAGAAAGAAGAGTGAGCAGTGGTTTCCACTCAGCCCCAGTCAGATGGGTAAAGAGGTTTGGAGGGTTGAGACTAGGAAGGAAGACAATGTGGGCTGGGGGGTTGGGAGACCTAAGTGAGTGGAGCACTCCGTACACCATAAGAAAGTCAGAGCTAGAACACACAAGTATAGCCAGGATGCCCTGAGATCCATGGAGAAAATGTGCTTTTTAGCTTGTTCAAAATCAGCAGAAACCATTCTCTACACATGAGAGGGCAGCGGAGCCATGGTCGGAGGTAAGGTCTACACAGTGGACCAGCATGGGTCAGTCATGGGCACTCCATAAATATTTGATCATCATTCTGATTTACTGAAGCTCAAGAAGAAAAGAGACAATCTCCCTTTCTAAGAGATGAAAATAAGAGATTGTGAAAAAATAGCCTCTGATTTCTTAGTGTGGTAAATATTTATTTAGTCAGCAAGCTGTATAGCAAGTTAAAGTTCTTTTAACCAAGTTAGTTTAAAATGAATATCTCTACTTTCCAGAAAGCTTTGTTTTTAGATTATTGTTATGCCTTATTTCTAAAAACAATTAATTGAGGCAATTTTTTATAATTAGAAAAAATGCATTTGCAAAAATAATTCCTGCTTATTTCTTGCTGCTGTTTAGTTATTATTCTCCCTTATTGTTTTTTAGGCAAAAGAGATTGGAAATTTTATTTCTAGCACTTACTCAATTTTGTCTAGAGCTGCTAAATTTTATATACAATAGTTTTCCTCTTTTGCTGCCAAGCAAATCTCATGAATTGCAAAAATGTGAACATTTTGAATTAGAATAAAGGTTTCTACAAACCATTTTCTATGTATGAAATAGCCTTTCATTCTTAGCATTCCCTAGTTTTAAAAGAACTGACTGTCCCAAATATTGATTGGGATTCTTCTCCATGTAGTTTGGAAGACAGAAACACTGATTACACTGGGCTTTTCTTATTTACCACCTTTACATTTGTGATGGGCCTTCTGGGTATTCAATGTTTAGTTATGTGTCTAAACTCTTTGAGGAAGACATTTTACATGTCAGATTGCAAATATTTAGAGAGCTACAAACAATTTTCTTTGAACAAGCAATTGTCAGGTTCCTTCTGGCTTGGGACATTGCGAGCCCCAGTCTCTTGGGTGGCACACGCTGTCAGACACAAAATGGCATAGCAGACTCTGGAGCTGACATGGATCCCAAATTTAGCCCCAGGCACCAAAGTCCACAGATGAATTTGTGGGGCAAGATTACTGGAACTCAGTGCCCCATTTTTCTTTTTCTCTCTATAGTACGTCTCCTTCTCATGAGGATATCCAAGGAGGAAGACAGTGCTGGATACCCAGAATATATATATATATATGATATATATTATACATAAAATATATATTAGATATATATATTCTAATAGATATAGATGCAGATAGATATACAGATGTAGATAGATATAGGGAGAGATAGATGATATAGATGTAGATATAATATTTTAATTTTAGAGGCCAAGAAGTCCCATGGTCTGCAGTCTGAAAGTTGGAAAAGTGGAGAAGGGGAGAGGGGTAATAGTATAAGTCCTGGTCCAAGTCTAAAAGCCAAGGAAGAACCAGAAGCATTTGAATGATGCCTGCCCACACTGGTGAGGGTGATTTTCTTTACTCTGTCTGCTGATTTAAGTGCTAATCTCTTCCAGAAACACCCTCACAGACATACCCAGAAACAGTTTTACCAGCTACCTGGGCTTCATTTAGCCCAGTCAAGATGACTTATAATATTAACTATCATATACATCCACACCTCCACCACTCCCATGAAATTCCCATCTGAATAATTCCCTTGGGGCTTATTCATTCATTTATACAAGTACTGTTTTTCAGTACCTATTTTGTGGCAGGTGCTACCAGTGCTGGGGATATAGCAGTGAGCAAGGCCACTCCCTTTTAGAACACATTCTCCAAAAGCAGACCTTGATGAGGAGTTTGGAATCAACACCTTTGAGCAGAAGGGTGAGGTAGCAGGACTGGGCTGCTGTCCCTGCCTGAAGTATGCTGTATATGTGGGCCTAGTAGCCAGGAGGGGGGAGGTGGACCCAACCCAGACACACACTGCCTTTTAGGGAAGAGGCCTCTGCTCACTCTTCCAGCGTGGAGAGGGTGGGCAATGGCAGTTCTTACTACAGAATGTTTGGAAGAGTCTCGGGAGACAAAACCTTTGAGGGCATCCACACAAAAGTCTCCTTCCATTGTGTTAGTATCATGTTTTCCTGAGTCCTGACCTCAGCATAAGACATAGCCATCCTCCCTGTTTGTTTACCTTTCTTTAAAGTTCAACCACTTTGTCTTCTAAATCCTGGGCTTAGTCCTTGGATTTCTCAGTCCTTCCCTTGCAGGGACGACCTCATCCCAGTCTACCACTGACAAAAGCTTTCACCAGTGAACTGCCACCTGGTGATGTGGACACAGCCCAGGTTTGTGTGTTGTGGCTGAGAGAGACAAATTCACATGGACTACAGAAGTCCTGTGGAGAAAAGGGACAGCATGGCCACTCTCTAAGTTGAGAGAGAGGGCCCAACCCTTGCTTGGACAGGCTTTTATTGCTTTTCTGGGTACACTACATCTAGGATGGTCCTCATTTACTATGCACAGGTTCGCTGTAGGTGATTACCTTTTACAGATAACAAAGGAAAGAATGTTGCTAATTACTTCAAAAAGAAGGATGTTACAGATCAAGGGGAAAAGTGGTTGAATTGGTTACACTCTGTATTTGGGAGGTTTAGCACAGATTTTAGGAAGTTACTTTAGAGATATGCAGTGAGCATTTGCTGCCTCAATCCAGGGTAAGGGAGTTTTAGCAAAAGCAAGTCTCATAGCAGCCTAGGTACAATGCAGGCCTGATTCCCGACGGGAGAACCTATCCATGGGCGTGGCTCCTGTGTGCCAGACCTTGATCCCCACTGGCCTTTCCCAGTGGGGTCTGGGCTACATCCCCACACCATGCAGAACGGTCCCCTATAACCTGGTAACTTAGAGCTGATTATGCTTCACCTTCTCCAGTCAGGATCAGAAAACCTCCTCCAAGTCTCCATCTCACTGCCAGCTTTCTCAGAAACAGGCACCAATTGCCCCAAGTTTCATGCTCCAGAAGCATGCATCTAGATAAGAGTGCAGGATATTTGTTGAGTTAACACCTGTGGAAGGAAGGGTACAGAAGCAGGAAGTAGATGAATCACAACACAGACCCAACAAAGTCCCCAGGAAGATCAGGAATTTGTGCTGCCAATCTGAACACAGTGAGATTTGTCTCTTGATCTCACCCAATAACTAAATACAGGCTGTTTTGGGAAGGGCAGCAACCTGGCTGAGCCATTCTCTGTAGCTGAGGCAGATCCCAAAGCAGCTGACAGCTGGAAGCCTTTTCACTGACCACACTCTCCATAGCCCTACCATTGAACAGATACACTTCTGTAAAGGGTGGCACAATTCTGTGTCTACCACACTTTTCCTTCCTACTTTCTGAGGATGTTTTTATTGTTTTTCAATTACAGTTGTCCCCATTTTCTCCACCATACTTTCCCCTGCCCTAGTTCACCGCCCCTGCCTCCCACCCTCCATCCTCCCCCCAACCCTCCTGTCTTTGTCCATGGTCCTTTATACATGTTCCTTGACTTGCCCCTTCTCCTTCTTTCCCCTGTTATTCCCCCTCCCCTCTGGTCACTGTCAGTTTATTCTTTATTTCCATGTCTCTGGTTCTATTTTGCTTAATTGTTTGTTTTGTTAATTAGGTTCTACTTACAGGTGAGATGGTATGGTATTTGTCTTTTACCACCTGGCTTATTTCACTTAGCATAATGCTCTCCAGTTCCATCCATGCTGTCACAAAGGGTAGGAGCTCCTTCTTTCTTTCTGCTGCATAGT
>JAPYXV010002358.1:0-13192 GCA_028533065.1 Trachops cirrhosus
AAAATACTACTTTACTAACCAATAATTGGGTTGGCTAAAAATGTCGTTTTTTTTCTGTAAGGTAGCTCTAGTTGTGCTTAATTGTCTTTAACTTCAGAACAATTTTGTTAGATTGTATTGTGACAACTGTCGTTATTAGTGTGCATTTAAAAAAACTTATCAAAATTGGTGAATTTTTGTGTAACCATTTTAATATTGAAGATGGAAGAAAATATGCAACATTTTTGGCATATTATGCTTTATTATTTCAAGAAAGGTAAAAACACAACTGAAACACAAAAAAAGATTTGTGCAGGGTAAGGAGAAGGAACTGCGACTGATCGAACATGTCGAAAGTAGTTTGCAAACTTTCAGGCTGGAGATTTCTGGTTGGATGGTGCTCCTCAGTTGGGCAGACCAGTTGAAGTTGATAGCAGTCAAATCGAGACATTAACTGAGAGCAGTCAAGGTCTGCCACACAGGAGATAGCCAAGGTACTCAAAATATCCAAACCACTCAAGTTATTGGTGAAGATGAAAAAAGGTGTCTTTTATTTTACGGAAAAAACCATACAGACTTTTTGGCCAACACAATACAAGCCAGATTTTGGCCTACAGCACTAACATTCCTCAGACCAGTTTATCCAAAAAGATGTGTTTGTAGGAACAGAACTCTGTAGCGAATAATCTTTGAAGTGGCAGAAATCTATCTAAACAGTAATCAATTAAACCTACTCCCTGCCCTTTCCTCTGAGGGGCCTTAGCGCCAGCCAACTAAGGGGATACCTTCAGGCCAAGACCGCACTCACAAAAACTGTGTGTTAGGAATTACTGCTCCTGGTTTGTGGAAAGAACACTGATTCTTTCAAAGAAAGAATAACTTGTTCAAACTTGCTTAAAGTCATTTAATAACTTGTTCAAAGTCATTTTCACTTAGCCAAATAAGTGTGTGATCCAAACCTGGTCTATCAAACCCCCAAACGTGTAGTTTTCAGGGCAGGGAGGAGAGAAAGTTTGCTGAAGGCAAGAGTCAGAGAATGACACCTCAATTTTTACCTCTCTCCCCAACCTGAGCAGCTCTGCTCTGCTTCATTGTGTGTCTTGAACAATATACACAATAGTATTTGTTCAAGTCTAATGAAAAAAGAAAAACCTCATACAATTCAAGATTGAACTGTATAAAACACTAATAGACATTTGCAGAAGAAAACATTGCGAAAGACCATAAAATATAAAAAGTTTCCCTCTAGTTAGTTATCAGGGGGAATTAATTAGAGCAACAATGAGATTATTCCCTTGCTCTACATTCAAAGAGAGACAGAATGTGAGTGGAGACAAGATGCATACTCCACACACCGGTGACAGGGTATAATCCCTGAGCGCTGAGTGGAAACAAAACCTGGGACTTAAACGTTCTCTGACTCAGTAACTCCACGTCGTGTCTCCTCCCGAGGAAAACGCACACACGTGCCCATGACACAGAGTGCTCCTCGTAGTGCTGCCGGAAACGACACAGACTCTGAAGACACCTGATGGCTACGTATAGCATGGCACATCGATGGCTAGATGCACTATGGGTTGTTCTAGCTCCAGATGCCATGCACAGATAAAAACAGTAATTACATACATGTGTACTAATGTGGACATTCCGTGAGAAGATGCTGATTCAAAAATAAAACAGTACTGTATACCGTTCTATCAAAATAAGCAGAGAGAAAATAACTGCATCGCCTGCCTGATAAAGAAAATTTTTGGTAAAGAGTAAGTCGAAATGAGGAGTTAAACCTTTTTTTTAAGATTTTATTTATTTATTTTTAGAGAGAGTGGAAGGGAGAAAGAGAGGGGGAGAAACATCAATGCAGGAGAGAAACATGGGTCAGTTGCCTCTCACACTCCCCAACCGGGGACCGGGCCACAACCCAGGCATGTGCCCCGACCGGGAATCAAAACTGCAACCCTTCGCTTCGCAAGCTGACGCTCAATCCACTAAACCACCCAGTCAGGGCAAGAGTTAAACCTTTAATTTACCTTTTTGAGAGTTTTGTTACAAAATACAACCTTAATATTGCCATAAGAAATTGAAGTAAAAGAATGTAACCAGATGTTACCCCTTCTTTTGACTGGAAAGGAGGCAAACCATGAGAATGAAGAACAAAACACTAGCAATTACATCAGAAAGGAATCCCTCAGTTTGTGTCCTCTTTTAAGGAAGGACAGTTTCCAGCAGCAAGCCGTAGGTCCGCCAGGTGGCACCACTGGCCAGCTTCCCACAGAGGAGAGCACTACAGCTCACCTCGGGGTCTCTGATGCCCTGTGCCCTGCCCTCTTCAGAAACGCTTCTCTGGTAACATACCCTAAAGAACGATCCCTGAAACTGTAGTCCCTCACCTGAGGGTATGTTCTTCTAATTGGTTTTAGGGAGAGAAAGGAAGAGAAAAAGAGAGGGAGGGAGAAACATTGAGGAGAGAGAAAAAAAAACATCAAGAAGCATCCATGTGAGATAGAAAGTCGACTGGTTGCCTCCCGAGTGGACCCCTAACCGAACCTGCACCCTTCTGGTGCCCTGGACAACTCTACTGACTCAGCCAGAGGCCAGGTTGAAAGTGTAGCCTGGAGCCCCTTCCATTTGCCTCTGCTGGGACCTGGAAGTCTATTTCTATTTCTATGCTGATGGGGAGAGTTCTCCCGTTCCCCACCCCCACTGCCCACTGGAAAATTATACTTAATTATAATTACATTACACAAATTTAACAAAATGCTTTGTACTTTATTATTATTTCTTAAATAAAGTGTAAGTCACAAAGTTCATAAAATTAATATAGTACCACCCAAACACAAATCAGAAGCTATTATTACACAATAGGGGCCTTACCTCGTGCCTCCTCAACACACAAGAACCAGCTTCCTCTTGGTGGGGAGCTTCTCTGTGTGGTGAGGAGATGCTGGAAAACTGCTTCTACCTCCATTGGAGTGAACCAGGTATGGCTTAAGTGTAGTTTGAGCTTATTTTGAATTCTCCTGTGTGTCAGGGGTTCAGTGTCAATGGATATTCTTAATGCACAAAACAGAAAACAAATTTCATTGCACCATTCTCTTTCTGTGCTATCTGGGGAGAAGTGGTAAGTTGGCAAGTTAATGTGAGTCTCAGGTACAACGAAATGATATGAGCTAGAGATAGGGCCCACTTCTGGGGAAACACGAACACACACAAGTGTTACAGTGATGCTGAGGCATTAATTAATGTCTTTTCCCCTGTGTATTTCTTTCTTTTTTTCCTGAACTTTTCCCACATCCATCTCCATCCAGGACGTTGGGCCAGTTGAGGTTAACTGTCTCGTGGGAGGAGAAGAGCAGTGGAGAACAGCCTGCTGCTCTCTGCTGAGGCCCAGACTCACTGAGGCTCTCAAGTGAGCTGCTCTGAGGGTGACCGTCACAATGCGGGGAGTACCTGTGGGTCTACAGTTAAGAGTTCCCTTGAGAGGGGTGGAGCTGGGAGGAAGTCTGCTGTTGGAGTCTGAAGAGTTAGGACTCTTCCAGAAAGAAATGGTCATGGCCTTCCAGTGGGTCCTGAGTCCCAGAGGCCCAGTGGGAGCACTGCTGGGTCCTGCAGAGAGGGCCCATGAGTGATGCTCTCTGAGACGAGTTCTTGGGGAGAACAAAAGGTAAAAGTACTCCCGAGAGCTCGTAGGGGCCTGACACCCGTGAGCAGGAGCGATGTCTCTGTGGGGTAGCTGATGGGTGGCCCTCAGCGGTGGCACAGAGGAGGCAGAGAGCTGTGAGGGGGTGCAGAGATGAGCCATAAAATGTTGGGATTACATTTCCACCCTTCCTATGGAATCAGCAGCAATGCTGATGGTGTTGGGGCTCCAAATAAAAATTGCTAGATAAAGCTGCCTTTTTTTACATGAATTGAGAGACTGAAATTCCTCCCCGAAACACAGACAGGTCCGGTTTTTCAAATCAATGCTCCACAGTGATGCTAATTAGTGGGAAAAGTTCTGGAACTTCCATGCTTATTCTATCCTGAGATGGCCAGGTGGCTCCCTTGTGTCCTGAATGAGGTCTGGGGGAATTACAGATGTGAAAGAAACAATATACGGGTTTAAAACTATAAGCAACAAGAGGGTAATGAAAGTTTGAAGATTTCCGCCTCCAGAGATGGAAGACAATGAACCTTCCCTTGTTAGTGCCCACAGTATGGGTGTCCAGCCCTTTCCTACACTTTGAAAGTACATGTGATACAAGAGGCTGCATTTCCCGTGTCCCTGTTCCCTGCTGGACACCACCTGTTACTTTCCCGGGTGTGGGAATTGGGCCCTGCACTCTGTCTGCCCTTGTCCACAGTGCTGGAGATGCTCTTTAGACACTCACCTACTATCTCTAGCTAAAAGATTCAACCCATCCGCTGTGCTATGGAGTAATATAATCCTCACAGAGGATTGCACAGACTATTTGGCTCCATCTTTTTGTCTCATTCCTAAAATCCTACCCAAGAATCTTGTGTGAGATGTGTCCACAAGTCTCAGGGCAGCCGGCTTCACTCACATCACAAATGACCAGCCTTGCCCTCCCCTCACACTCTGTCTTTCTTGCTCATCTCATTCAGGGCACACTTCTCCTCCTGGGCCTGAAAATCCTCTCTGAGATATGATGCTTTTCTATATTTCCTTCAGCTGCTTTGGAAGGGCAAAGCTTGGGTAAGAAGAGTTGCTCATGTAACTTGATCCTTAGAATAAACTAACCATGCTTTCTTCCTGCCTAGCTCAGGGAAGGGGAGGGACAATTTTGGAAGAAGACAAAGGAAGGTAAGCAGAGGCAATGGAGAAAAATCAGGAGAGCCCTGGCTGGTGTGGCTCAGTGGATTGAGTGCCAGATGGTAAACCAAAGGATCTCCAGTTCGATTCCCAGTCAAGGCGCATGCCTGGGTTTCAGGCCAGGTCTCCAATATGCAGCATGCAAGAGGCAGCCACACATTGATGTTTCTCTTCTTCTCTTTCTCCTTCTCTTCCCCTCTCTCTAAAAATAAGTAAATAAAATCTTTAAAAAAAGAAAGAAAGAAAGAAATAGGAGAGAGTGGTAGCATAGAAACCAAAGAGAGAAAATGTCAGGAGAGAGAAAGAAGGAGGAAGTCCTCTATGTGTCGAAAAAGAAACTCCCTGGCAGAGATGATGAGAAAGATGGACATTTCAAAGAGCCTGCCCGTTTTGGGTTCCTAAATGGAGCAGTGTTTACCAAGGTGTGGGTAGGCCAAGGTGGACAAGGGTAACAGTGGAGCATGCCCAGTAGGGAGGAGTATTTTATTACTGACATCATTCAGAATTGCTGGTGCATAGTGACAATAGAAAACAGACCAACTTTTAGTTGGTTTTATTGTTGTTTAAAAATGTGTTTATTATCACCCGAGGGCATTTTTTCATTGCTTTTGTGAGAAAGGGAAAGAGAGAGAAATACAGATGTGAGAAACATCAGTTGGTTGCCTTCTCATATGCACACTTACAGGGGATGGGACCTGTGACATGGGTATGTTCCTTGACCGAGAATAGAACCAGCGATCTTTTGGTCACTCCAACCAACCAGGCCACATCAGCCAAGACTGTTATTGCTTTTAAATTCTTTGCCAACAAGGCAGTCCCTTATTGCTTGCACCCACCCCCACTCTCCATCATTGCCATAGCACACCACCGAGATGAGGAACCTATTGTATTTGTCTAATATGGATGAATTTGGGACAGGCAGAGAGAAGCCCAGAACTAGAAAAGAGAAATCTAAAATTATCTGTATAATAATACAAGTGAGGCATGCTGGATGCCTGAAGAGAGATGACTGAAGAGAGAGTCATATCTGACCTAAAAAACTGAAAAGTAGGTAATATTTAGGAAGAAACCACCTAGAGATATGGTAATATAAGCACTCTTTGTCACCCAGACCTTTGGGAAAAGCCTTGTGGACGGGCTTGAAGTTGGGGTAGATGACAAGTCATGGGAATGGGGCAGAGAAAAGAACAGTCCATCATAAAACATAAACATAGTGATATCAAGAATTCATGGTGATTTGGGACTCAGAGCCAAAGAGACCATAAGGAATCCACAGGAATCTTAGAGAAGGCATCTGACTCCACAACAGCATAGCATAAGGGGCAGAGCCTTGCGGGTAGCAGCGTAGGGAGGTCGAAGTCCTTCTGTTCCTTCTGGGCTTCCGTGTAGTAAGAGGCAGAGGCACGTGAGCCCGGGGTGGGCTCACGGAAAGGGAATGTGGAGCAGGCAGTCCCGCCTGCCCTCTGGGCCTTAGGCTCATGGCAGACTAGACAGAGATCTAAGCGGGAAGACCACCAGTGCTACGGCGTGGATTTTACTGGTGGGTCTCACTGGATGAATTCCTTAAGAACTAAATCTGGCAGATGGAGCAGTAGAGACCAGTTTGGGGTTTTGATTTCAAACATTATTCACAGTGTGCCTTTAACAAAAGTTAATTGCATGAATTAAAAGAAAATGATCCCAAGAGAAGTGAAAAGGAAAAAAAAACAAAAGAGCATAGAAGCTCAAATTTACAGTTTAGTGGTGGATAGAGTGAGGCCCAAGTAGGCCTTGGGATAATTACCATGGGAACCCACAGCAAACACTTAGTGAGCACCGACCGTGCCGAACATGCCTGGAAATAAACACTTGAGGAACACCAGTCCTCAGCCTCCTGGACGTTCTCTTACCGGCACTCATTTCTGAAATGGTGTGAATGCCGCCTTTCTCTTCTCTACTAACGATTTCCTGACCATCCTTCAAGACTCGATTCAAATCTTACTTGATCTATGAAACCCTATTCAACAACTCCATTGAAAAAAATTAGCTCTTTTCCCTGTTTGCTCCTAAAGCATTCTTTTACATTGTATTCTGTCGTTTGTGCTTTATTGCTATTATCTATTTCTATGTTTGTGTTCCTCAGCAGACTGTAACATTTTGTGTTTCTCATGAGAGAAACATTTTGTGTTGTTTGGACTGAAGTCTGTTGGATGGTGATGTTTATTAAAATGCGCACATTGACTCACCAGTGGACGATGTAAACGGTGGGTTATAAGCAGTCTATTTTAAAAATGGAGAAGAGAACCCATTAAAGTGCTCCACACACTATAAGGATGAGTAATGTTTCATAAAATTTGTTTCTGTTATCTATGTGGGTGTTCTGAGTCACAATGTAAAATGTTCTTACTGAGGATTCTTTTCTAAAAATCACTGGAAACTCAGTTATGTGTAGACCCTAGGAAGAAAGGCAAACCCAGAGATCCTGAAGCTTTTGGACAATAGCAGAGAACAATAGATAGATTTGTACAAGTTTATAGCTTAAATGAGCAAATAAAATAACTAACATGTTATATAGGTTATGGCAGAGGTCAAAAAACGCAGGCATTCCTCAGCTATTTCAGGTTCAGTTCCAGACCACTGTAATAAAGTGAGTATCGCAAGAAAATGAGTCATAATCTGTTTTGCTGGTGGAGGGTCTTGTCTTCAATTTGTAAAAAGTGCAGCATTTGTGAAGTACAATAAAATGAGGAACTGGCTAACCCTGAGTGGACTCATCAAGGCCCCAGATGTCAAAGCATCAGAATATAGAACAGAAGGCGTTATTAATACACACGGCCATATAAAAACGGGGGGAGGAGGACAGGCCCGATTTGGCCCATGGGCTGGATTGCCAACCAATGGCTAAGAAAACAAAGCAATGTCAAATATCAAAGATGTAATTGTTGTGAAAAATAAACGCTTTGTAGTGAATGGAGTTTTTCAGTCCTTGCCAGTAAACACTGAGGAAAGAAATTGTAATTTGTGATAATAAGAAACAACCTATATCCATTTAAATGTAAGAAGACCCTTTTCTGTGTGGCTGGTGCATTCTTGTCCCTCCGTTCCTGTAATGCCCAGACATAAACATTCCCTGACCTGCTCATCTCTCCTTTACTTAGAAGGGCAACAGCCAGAACAGGACTTGGAATTCTAAAGCAGTTATCAACTTGATTACACCTTCACAAGCCCTCTGGTAAAATATTAGTGTGATCTTTCATTTCATCTTTTTAACCCAGGCTAAATTAAAGTTTTGAAGCTCATAATCTAATCATAGCATTGTGAATCCCTGGAGGGCAAGGACAGAGTTTTCCGTTTCATGTTACTTCCCCATTCACGTCCTTTCACTGGCTGCGTGTGACAGCTGTTGGGAAAATCCCGCCTGCGGTCCCAGCCGTCCCGACCTGAGCCTGCCCCTGCTTGTCCTGGGTGCTCCTCTTGACAAGACCCCCCTTCTCAGTAGCCACGGGGATGGTCCCTACAACCACGAATGTGTCTTTTAATCTGATGTTCGTCTGCCTGCAATAATTTCCATCCTTCCCTCATCTCATGCCTCATTCTAGAGGTCTTACCCATCTCATCTAAAATACCTAGCTCCCCTGCAAGCAAGTCTTTCTCAGAGCTGCCTCTTCTCTTCCTTCACACCTTGCTTCTGCACAAGTATCATTGTAATACCCTTTTACTATTTCTCTCTTCCATTAGGTCTCAGGTCCTCGAGGGCTTGAGGGCTATATGGTAGTTACTCATAAACATTTGCTGAGTGAAGGGGTGAATGAGTGAGCAAATGCATAGCATCTTCAAGAACTGTGAGAAGTCTTGAGTGCAGGGTGAAGGGTGTCCACTGTGCTGTGTGTATGGACCTGAGGATTCCTAGTGGCTTTGGAAACCCTCATTCACATTTGAGAGGTTAGGTAGCAGCTGCAGCTCAGGAGAAAAGTGCATCATGCTGACTCTGAGAGAAAATTCTCAGGGAGAGGGGGAATTAGAGAGAACTTTAGGGAGAGGGCATTTAAGGATGATCGTAAGTGCACATGTGGGGGTGGGCCAGGCTCCTCCGTGATGCTCTGTGAGTGTATGAGATACACCATCCTCAGTTAGTGCAGTCTGGCTAAAAGTTAATACACCATTTAGACACTTTCCTCAGCCATAACCTCTTGTCACATTTGCTTCACTATCACCCAAGCATCAGTTGATGGCTTTGCTAATATGCATAACAGCTCCATCAGTCTCCTGGATATTATGAGCAAGTGAGGAGTATTCACGTCCTTGGTAGATTTAGGGTCCTTCCTTTTTTCTATTTTATTTTCAGTAGGTTCTATAATACGTGTGTGTTCATTTGATAATGGAATATGAAATGGATGCACAGTTCATCCTCAGCTCTTCTCTCCATCAGGTGCTCTTCTTCGCGTAGTGAGTGTTGTGGGTGAGGTCAAGCATGTGGGCCCAGCGCAATGGCACCAGGGTCTCTAGGTTGTGCTGTGTGACCTTGAGCACCTCCCCTAACCTCTCTGGGCCTCAGTTTCCGCATATAAAAATGAGGATAATGAGAGCACCTGTCTTCTATAGTTGTTATGAAGAATGAATAAGCAAATATATGTACAATATTCGGAATGGTGTTTACAACATAGTAACAAAACTAAACACAAGCTCGCATTACTATTTGTATATGAAGTTAAAATGGAAAAGGAAAACATGGTGAGCCTAATATGACACAAAATGGTTATAAACCTGTTACTACTATTGCAGTCATTTACAATACAATTTAGAAGGATTTCTGTTCAAACTAATAAAAATTAAACAGCTGTGTCACTCAAAACTGCGGCTGTGGGGAGTACCCCGCTCTCCAACCATGTCTGTTGGGCCTCCTGGCCTTGCAAAGTCTGTCTTATAATCTGACACCTTGTGGTGCAGGTGTGATCATGACAAACTATCATACAATATAGTTCATCTTTTGCTTTGATCAAGTTTAAATTTCTAAATTATTTTTCACAATTTGAGTTATTAAAACTTTTGAAAATTACAGAAATAAGAAAAATAACAAATATTTTGGTTTACATATTTCAGATCATTTTTTTCTATGTAAAAAAGCATGTATGTTTCTACCCAACAAGATGTCAGGAACATTCTCCCATGTCAATAAACGTGAGCCTTTGACTTGATTTTTAATGCCTACAGAGTATTATCCAATGATTGCACCACAATTCATTTGGCTGATACCCTATTGATGGGCATTAGGGCCATTTACTGAGCAACTCTGAGGCTATGCCAGGCTGAGCTGGAGAATGTGGCCTAGACAAAGACAGCTGGGGGGCAAATCAGGTAATAATTATTCAGTGACTCACCCTTGCCTTTCTTGTAAGTTATTTGCCTTAGGCTTAGCTGCAATTTTGAAGGCAAATCTGGGTGTTTTGCAAGAAAAACAAATAAGCAGAAGTGCCCCCTAGAGCCTGAGAAGCAGGCATAGTTTGCTTGCAGTGAAATCCCAGAGCCTCGCTGGGGGCAGGTGCGCAAGGGGGACACAGGACTCCTCGTTGAGGAAGAGTTCACTGTGGGGGTAGATAAAATACAACCTTGACTAGAAAAGCCATAGAACATTTTCCATGCCACCGAATCTCTCTTTGATAACGAAATTTACATCCACAAAAATGTGGTGTGTTTATACCCTAACGGAGCCTCCTTTAAAAAGTCCAGGCAGTATGACCTTGAAATCAGCATACTTTGGTTGCTTCTTCCCTCCCTTCCTCTTTTTACCACCTTCTTCCAGTTTTTCGTTTGTTTTTTTGAGTGCCAACTTTGTGCCGGGTGCTTTGCCAACACTTGGGATAATAATGGGAATAGGCAGCCCTCACTCGTGAGGACCTTATTCACAGTTCCTCAAGGAAGCGGGCTACAGAAACACCCACCCCAAGTGCGTGTGAGGGCGTGGAGTGTAGGCCTCGCAGAGCTGCTGGTGTCTGAGCCGAATCTTGCCAGGAAACGAGGGGGGAGGCTTGTAAAAGGCACTGAGAGTGAAATCACAAGCCCTATATGTGCAGAGAAAAGTGCAAGGCACCTGAAGTATTGGGGTCCCTATGGGAAGTGGGCTGAGGTGGAGAGTGAGCAGCGCTTTGCACTGCATGGAGAGGGAGCCTTCTCAGGGTTCTTCATGAAGAAATCACATGGTTGGTCCTGATCTTTCTTGGTTCCTTGCCTTCAGGCATACATACTCTACCCTGAAACTGCCTTCCCAATCCCCCTTCCTTTTCATCGGGGTAACTCAAATTCAGCCTTCAAGTCTCAGCTCAAATGTCACCTCCCTAAAGAATCTTTACACCTGCCCCCAGCAGGCTGACCGATGCCCATCCCAGCACTCTGACAGACCACATCTCCCTTGACCACTTACCACACTCCCTGTCGATACATAGAGCTGTGTGTGGATGACTTGTGGGCTGTGTTGTCTGATTTGACTTTTACTCTCTTGTGCTGGAAATAGGCATGTTTGTTTTGGGATCCTTGCAGCTTCCTGCTCTGCATCACACTCTCTGACCGTTGTAAAGGACATATTCCAGGATCATTTGTCAGTTGGCTTCCTGCTGGGTTTGGCCAATGGGAGGCACAGGTGGGAGAGAGAAGCACAGAATATTTCTCTCCTTCACTCTGCTTGGGGCAGTACTACTGACAATAGCTGTAACTCCTTCCTGCCTCCAGCTCCTGCAAGACAATGTCTGCCTCCACAGTTCAAGTTCCTGCCACGTGGGCCTTCTGGGCTCTGATAACATACCTCCTCCTTTCAACCCTTCAACTTCAGGGATCTCCTGCTGTTTTTGCTAATTCTGAGTTGCTTCATTATCTTCTGCTGCCTTTTTAGCTCATCCTATACCACTGTAACTGGTCCTCTGTATTCAATTCCCTCTGTTGAGCTACCTGGCATGGACCCTGTAACTCAATCGGATGCTGATGCACATAGTGCCCAGCAGGGGTGCTCAATCAACACACACTGGGTGAATGCTCAAGAAGAACACCCTCCGGTGAGTGGGGAGCCAGACTGGTAGAAGAGGACCGATGCGAGGAGGTCATTTGGAGGCTATCGCAATTGAGGCCTGAGCTGAAGCAGATGCAGCAGAAATGAGGAGGAAGGCAGAGAATCCCGAGACACTGATGACAGATAATAGACGGTCTTCTGTTCTCCAGGAATGATGTGGAGGGCAACGGAGATGGAAGCAGCAGCTGCAATGACTCCCGAGTTTCTCATTGGGACCCAAGGTGTAGCAGTTGGGGCCGTTCATTAGGACGTAGAACACGGGACCAGGAGAGCCTCTGTGGGTTTGGGACACTTGGGAAAGGCACTTCGTTCTCTCCTTCTCTGTGGCCTCATCTCTGTAATGGGAATCCTGCCGCACACCGTGGGCCCCTGTCCCTGCGCTGAGACCCATTAGAGTGCTGTGGGCTGAAGCGGATACCTGAGGGAATGCTTAACAGTCAGGGAGTATGATAGTTGATGGAGAACGCTAGGCCTGGAGGAGATTTAGAGAATGCAATGTTCTCTCTCTAAGGTGGATAGATCAGAGCCAGAGACACCCTTCCAGTTCTAACACTGCTGCTGCTCAAAACCCACCTCAGGCCCCATCTCAGTTGGGCCTCCGTCATCTACAAACTGAGGATCACAGGCAAGCACAAGGCGTGAGGAGAAAGGGGAGGGGGACTTCAGATGACGGTTACTACCGACTGATCTGTCCCCGGAAGTGTGGCAGCTGCAGGGAGGATGGGTATGGAGCCAAGTCAAAGTCTAGGAGGGATCGGATGCTGGACAGGGGGACACTCGTGGGCAAAGGCCGGATGTGAGACCTGGGGGAGGACTTGGTACCTTGTGGGGGGTTGGGGAGGGGGTGGGGCAGGGAGAGCAGAGACCAGCTGTGACCTGGGAGAATCGGGGAGTTTCAGGCCTGGGACTGGCACTTCAGCCCTCTTCCCAGGCCCTGGAGAGCACTGACAGGTGGGGGCAGCTCTGGGATGGCGGTGTCCTCTGTGAACTGGGACACTTGCCGAGGAGCCCTCAGTGAAAAGAGGAAGAGAGAGAGAGCCTTACTGATCTCTGAACCCAGGGACACCCGGTCTGCAATGACCCTGGGCCATGGACACTTCTAAATGTCTAAGTGGAGGCACAAGACTTTCCTCCAACATGCCTGGCAGGCCCTTGAGGGTAGGGGCTCCGGCCCCTCCTCCTCTTCTGTCCCGAACAGCCCCTGCCCGACATGGGATGGCACAGAGAGAGCGCTGTGCAGAGCTGTTGCATATACCGCAGCCTGTGTGTTGAACAAACCCAAGTGCGATGTAGTCATAACACATTTATCTCTGTTCCCCCCCATCCTTTCAAAAAATTATTTGCTTAGGACTCTTGACTTTTCT
>JAPYXV010002359.1:0-13192 GCA_028533065.1 Trachops cirrhosus
TTGTCCCATTTTTTCTCCCCTTTATTCCCCTCCACCCTGCAACCCCCTCCCACCATCATTCCCCCACCTTAGTTCATGTCCATGGGTCATACATATAGGTTCTTTGGCTTCTCCATATCCTATTCAATTCTTAACCCCCCCATCTATTTTGTACCTACCATGTGTGCTTCTTATTCCCTGTACCTTTTCCCCTATTCTCCCATACCCCTTCCCTGCAGATAACCATCCATGTGATCTCCACTTCTGTGATTCTGTTCCTGTTCTGCTTGTTTACTTAGGTTTTTTTTTACCTTCCATTGTTAATACTTGTGAATTTGTTGCCATTTTAATGTTCATAGTTTTGAGCCTCTTTTTCTTAAATAAGTCCCTTTAACATTTCATATAATAAGGGCTTGGTGATGATGACTCCTTTAACTTGACTTTGTCTGGGAAGCACTTGATCTGCCCTTCCATTCTGAATGATAGCTTTGCTGGATAGAGTCACCTTGGATGTAGGTCCTTGCCTTTCATGACTTGGAATACTTCTTGCCAGCCCCTTCTTGCCTGCAAGATTTCTTTTGAGAAATCAGCTGCTAGCCTTATATGCACTTCTTTGTGGGTAACTGTCTCCTTTTCTCTTGCTGCTTTTAAGATTCTTTCCTTATCTTTAATCTTAGGTAACTTAATGATGATGTGCCTTGGTGTGTTCCTCCTTGGGTCCAACTTCTTTGGGACTCTCTGAGCTTCCTGGAAGTCTATTTCCTTTGCCAGATTGGGGAAGTTTTCCTCCATTATTTGTTCAAATAAGTTTTCAATTTCTTGCTCCTCTTCTTCTCCTTCTGGCACCCCTATGATTCGGACATTGGAATGTTTCAGGTTGTCCCAGAGTTTTCTCAGCCTCTCCTGATTTTTTTGAATTCTTGTTTCTTCATTCTGTCCTAGTTGAATGTTTGTTTCTTCCTTCTGCTCCAAACTGTTGATTTGAGTCCCGGTTTCCTTTCCTTCTCTGTTGGTTCCCTGTATATTTTTCTTTATTTCACTTTGCATAGCCTTCACTTCTTCCTCTGTTTTGCACCCATGCTCAGTCATTTCTGTGAGCATCCTGATTACCATGTTTTGAACTCTGCATCTGATAGGTTGGCTATGTCCTCGTCACTTAGTTCTTTCTCTGGACTTTTGATCTGTTCTTTCATTTGGGCCATATTTCTTTGTCTCAGCACACTGGTTATGTTGTAAAGGGTGGAGCCTTAGGTATTTGTCAGGGTGGGGCAACCCACTTTGCTGCGTTGTGGCACTGTATGTGGGGGAGGGGTCAGAGAGGGAACAATGCCACTTGCTCGGCTCTTGCCCTATGTTCAGTCACTGCCCAAAAGCAAATTGGGCCCTTCTGGTGCTGAGGTCCCAGGTGGGTGGGCTTGTGTATGTTCTAGGACCCTGTGGGTGTCTCCAGTGGACTCTCCTGTGAGGCTGGGAGTTTCTCCTGCTGCCACAACCCCCACAGGTTTTTTCAATCAGAGGTTTTGAGGCTTTAGTTTCCTGCGCTGGATCCCTGGGTTGTGCAGTCTGTCTCGCTCTGTAGTTGTTCCTCCTGGCTTATCTGCGCGTGAATGTGGGACCTCCCACTCCGCGAGCCGCTGACTCACCCGGTCAGCCACCTGCTGCCTTGCCATGAGTCCTCTCCACCCTGGCCTCCTGTCATCACCTCTCCTACCAGTCTGGATGAATGTTTCTTCTTTAACTCCTTGGTTGTCGGACTTCCATACAGTTCAGTTTTCTGGCAGTTCTGTGTTTTGTTTTCTTTTTTGTTTTTAAATTTGTTGTTGTCCTTGTTTTGGTTGTGCAAGGAGGCAAAGTATATCTACCTATGCCTCCATCTTGGCTGGAAGTCCCCACTTTTGTGGAATCTTTTAGGAACTAATACTTCTTGTGAAGAGACATTTACTACAAATTCAACATTTCCTTAAGTTTTCTTTCAGTTTCTTTTTTGCACAATCAAATAAAATGAGTGTAGTACTCCAGATTAAATACAATGAATATATAATGACCTAATATTTCTGAGGTATAATGCAAATACCATAAAATTCACCCTTCTAGGGTATAATTCAGTGTGTTTGGTATATTTACCAAGTTGTACAACCATTATCTATCTACTTCTGGAACATTTTTATTGCTCCAAAAGAATACTCCATGCCCATGAGTAGTCACTCCCCATCCTTCCTACCCCAGCCCCTAGCAACCACTGATCTATTTCTTTCTCTATGGATTTTCCCATTCTTCACATTTCATATGAATGGATGCATATAGTATGAGGCCTTTTGAATTTGGCTTTTTTTCATGAGTATACTGGATGATCCCATTGAGAGAAGTAGTTTCATCTCATGCTACCCATTTCTGCATATGTCCATCCTATCTTTTTGCACCTAGGTCTGGGGCAATGTTGACAGTGGTGTTTTCTGGGTGCTGGAATTTGGGGTGGATTCATATTGTCCCTGGACTTTTCTGGAACACTTGATTTGTTCCCTCATGCATGTATCCTTCTCTCCTCTTCTTGCTAGCTGCCTCTTAGCAAGGCAGTCTCTCTCTTCTGCTCAGTTATTTATTTGAGAAGTATATACTGTACCCCTCCTGTGTGTAGCTGTCAATAAAGTGAGGATGGGGCCTGGGCTGGAGTAAGCAGCAAGGAGAATGGAGAGGGATAGATGGGTGGGTGCAGGGCACACTGAAAGGTTGAGATAATGAGAGTTCCTTATAGATTGGCTAAAGGTGTGAGCTTGTGGTTGAGAAAAAGAGGAAGTCAAAGATGATGTATAGGTTTTCAGCCTGGACAACTGTATGGGGTTGCTGATCATCCGGTATATCCATCTGGGGCTGGGAGACACATTCCTAATCCGGGTTGTTCTTGGGTTGTAAGAGGGAAGGGCCCTGGTCTAGGGAGAAAAAAAGAAGCCATTGGACTGGAAGTCAAACAATGGAAGCACAGGCCATTCCCTGCAGGCAACTTCTCCTGGACCTCACTCAGTGTGCCCTTTTGGAAACTGCCTCTCTACCACTTTACAATCTGGGGCCAAAGGCTCATAGGACCCTTCCTCGCTGACACCTTTCTAGGTCAAGGCTGCTTTCATGCTAGTCTGGGAAGCCAGCTCTGAGGGTATGCACGATTTATGTAGCAAAAGAAACAGACTCGAGTCCCAACAGCTACTCTTGTGTCAATCTGTATTTGGTAGGAGGGGGTGTGAGAGAGGGAATGTGGGCGAGAGCTTTTCCTAAATGGAGCCCTCTAGGCTCCTGACAAGTACCCTCTTCTGGAAACCACCATTTCCCAGAGCCTGCGGGCTCTCCCCCAGTGCCACACCTCCCCAGCTCTGGAACTGTATTGGGTGAAAGGTAATAGGCAGAAGGCCAGAGTGTTGTTCCATCTACAGCAGCCTCCCAGTAAGAGATGGGAGAGGGCCCTGCAAGTGCCCTCTGCTTCCAAACAACAGCTGCAGAAGCTTGTCTTGGTTTGAAACTTCCCAAGATTAGCTGAGGGGTGCTAACGCTTTCCCCCTTTCTGTCTGTCTCTGTCTCCCCTGCCCTGTGTGTCACACACATTAAACTTGAGCTGAAGCTGAGAGGCCCCTGAGGAAAGCTGAGACCCTGCTGGGTACAAGGTAAGCCTGTGTGGCTTCCAGGCAAAGCCAAGAATGATCTAGCCCTTCCTGTTCTCGGAACTGTGCTGTTTCCTAGACAACGCATTTTGTATAATCATGGTCAAGGCAACGTACATTTCTGCTGAGAATCAAGGTCACAGTATAATACCAATTCACCACGGCAACAGCAGACTACTCATCTGACATGGGAGATGGGATTTGCAAGAAAAAGCACATGCCTAGCGCTTGTGCTCAGCCTGCCTAGCTCACCTTCCTTGATAGAGGGGCATGGCAATTCTATACTTCCCTGGAATCGGGAATCCTTGTTTTTAAAAAACACAGAGTCCCTTGTAAGATAAATGTAAGTAATTTGCAAGGCAGAGACAGCCAGGCAGATGGTGCCCCTAGTAAACCTACGGGTCACAACAGGAGCTATTCTACCTGACCTAGCTTCAGGGGTTTAGTTTCAGTCTGCAAATCCATCTGAGTCACCTTGTGTTTTGTAAACAAGCCCTGCAGCTGCTCTAAGTAAAGCTGCAGATTTGATGAACTCTGTCACTAGCTCACTGTGGGACCAAGGCAGGTACTTTCCCTTCCTGGGTCTCAGATGAACTCTGAAGAACAGTGGTTCTAGAACAAAACCATGTAGCTTATAATTTGATCATGTTCCTAATTCTTGGCTCAAGACCAATTGTCAGTCACCCCCTAGCACAGGCCTCTCCTCTCTGGCACCTAAAGTCAGAGAAGTGGCGGTGCCCCTTCTGTTTTGGTAAGTGGGGCCATTATGCATTCTGTGGGTCTGAGCACAGTGTGGGTTTGCCCCTCTTCTCCAAGGTTACTTGCTTGGATGAGAGAAAGGAGGAGGAGACAGGGAAACCTAAAGGCTTGTGGGTGAGGATTTTGTGAAGGCAAACATAACCTAGAATGGTCTGGTTTGGATTTGTCCCAACCCCCTGCCCCCCACCCCACTGAGGAAGCCCCACTGTTGGTCCCAGGTGGAAAAGGGCAGAAAGAGAACACCGGCAAGAGAGTATGCCAGAGAGGGCTCCATGGGCATAAGCCTTGCCATGTGAGGGAAGGGCTCAGAGACTGGGGGGTTGGTGTGTGTGAGTATGTTGTATGTTAGAGGGGGCTGGTGGGGAGAGGGAGCAGACTTCACACATATTTATTGTTGTTTTTGATGTCAGAACTCAGGATGGCAATTCCATGTCACTTCTGGTGTCTGTCCCAAGGTGGCTCCGGGTGTTTGACCTTGGGTAATGAGGTTCCCCAGCAGGGACATTTCTTTTTAAAGACTACCAGGACAAAAGGAAAGATGAGGTTTAACACCAGATCCCAGGTGGCTCCCCTCATCTATCGTGGCCAATTAGAATGCTCAGGTAACCATGTGGGTTTAGTGAGCCCTCAAAAGTACATGCCAAGGACAATGCACGGGGTCAGGGTGGGCCTTCCCCTGGCCTTGATTCATTAGGATGTGTGGTTGGAGGGCAGTTGTTTCTCTGGTGCTCAAAGCATGACATGTCCTCAAAAGCACACTACCTGAAGATTAAGTAAAATGTAGAGGGTGGCATGGCCCCCATGATGCAGCACCTAGGAAAGAGGGACTACAAGAAGGGTCTCCTAGGGGATTTTGAGGTTCTGGGTCCTGCTTAAGGCCTTGAAAGC
Organism: Trachops cirrhosus; assembly: GCA_028533065.1. Classification (NCBI taxonomy): domain Eukaryota; kingdom Metazoa; phylum Chordata; class Mammalia; order Chiroptera; family Phyllostomidae; genus Trachops; species Trachops cirrhosus. Next base: position 5,274 of record JAPYXV010002359.1, read on the forward strand.
CAGTTTCAAGTCCCCCTCCCAGGGAGGGCAGGTGATGGGGTCTCTGAGGGGCTCATAGGGGCAGAAATGTAGTGAGAAGTGTGACTGCTTTCTATTTATGTCCCTGAGTGCTCCAGCCAGAAAAAAAGGTGTCCCTGAGAAACTTGCTGACATATTTTGTCAAAAGAATCAAACAGCCCAACATGCCAGCAACCCCTACTGGCCACCCTTGCTTCTAACATTTAAGGCCCCAGATTTTGAGACTTTCAGACTGACAGCCCCTCCAGCCTCAGGTACCCTCTCTAGGGGTTGCTGCCTGAGACTTCATGGGCCACCTTTGTCTTACCCACTGGCTTGACAACCTCCCCAGAGCCTGGCTGACCTCTTTTCTACCTGAAGGTCCTATTTCCAGAAGCCCTGCCTTGGTGGCTTCTAGTTTAGAGTCTCGAGGCCTCAAGGTTGAGAACTAGCTCTCAGTCAGTGAGTGCAGCTCCAAGGGCAAGGGCTGGGAGGGCAGCCATTGGTGACAAGATCTGTCCTCAATTGGCAGCTTGGCTGATGGAAACATGTTCTAACTTAGAGTGTCCTGTGACTTAGGTCAGGGTCTCCCAGGAAGGGCTAGGGGCCACCTACATGGCCACATGGTGAAGTGGTTAAAGCCAGCTTGCTAGGAAGCACTCTCAATTCCACTACTTCGGTTACCAACTTTCTGAAACTTACATTCTGTTCAGACTTCACAGTTCAATGAAATGCCAAAATCGCTTTGTAGTAGATGCAATGCTGGGTACTTTTCCACAGCCCACCTTATTTCATCTCTACTATCGCTCATTTCACTTATTCTGCCCGCTGGTGTTGATGCCCAGTGTGGAAGTGGGATGTAGACGTTAATGGAAGATCCACTCACACATTAGAAAACAATTCATTGGCAGAAGTGCTCTGAAGTGAACAAATAGGATAAAGCTTAATGGGGTGATACTCAGGTAAATGGCTCTGAGAAGAACCTTGAATCTGAAACTTGAAGGTTGAGGAGCAGGGGGCAGGAGCACATTCCACAGAAATGTAATGCATGTGCCAAGGCATCATGTGACACCCATGCTCAAAGCTGCTGAGGTGGTTAGGAAACCAAGGTTCACATTGGTGAATGGTGTAGCTGAGATGGTACCACAAGGGAGTAGCTCTGTTGTGTTGAATTTTGTGACAAGAGTCATGCTCTGCTCAGAGCTGCTATCACCAGCATCATTACCTCATGACTCTGCTTCTTTTTAGGTGACATGCCCATTTCCCTTTCATGACCACAGGCTCCATGAAGGCAGGGAATTTGTGGTTTCCCAAGGCACCCCAGCTCCTAGACATTTGCCTGCATGCAGTAGGTGTTGCTCAAGAACACCGACATTCATGGAGCACCCACTCTGGCTAGCCTGGGCTATGGGATTGGTGCCATAGATATTTAGGAAAGGGAAAGCTCTCTGCAGACCCCAACCTTTCCACCTAGAGCCCTGTGAGTGGGCTTCCAGTGACCACAGTGGTCCATTTGGAAAAATTGGTTGCTTTTGACCCCACCAGATACACCTCCCAACTTTTATGGGTCTACACTAAGATGCCATCTCCCTGGCCACCTGTCCTCTCCCTGCTCCCCCCTGTGCCACTACCCTTGGCCCTTGCACTTCCTTTTTCTCCACCTCCTGCTTCAGTTGAGACATGGATGTCCATAGTGGCTACCACCTGAAAATCTTCCTCTTGCTCCATGTACCACAGGGGCAGGAGAAGGGGCTGGCATCCTCTTTGCTCTACAGTGTCACTTCCTGTGCTTTCACTACTCTACACATGTGTAAAATGTGACCCTTCTAGGTTCGCCCCATCAGTCACACCCATCTTGAGTGTCCCTGTTGTTTGCACCACCCCCCACCTTGGTCCTCTGCTTTCATGGGCAAACCCTTGGCCTGACCCCCTCAAGCACTTATACCCAAGTGCCCTCTATGGGCTCACACCTTCTCCTTTTTTCCTTGCACTTAGCCCTGCTCCTCTACACTCCTGTGACCTCGGTGGGAGAGAGTGCCAGTCTCTGTCCCCATCACCTTTCCCAGACCCTTCTACGTTCTTTTTCTTCACTTCCTGGGATTCCAGGGCTATTCCCTGACTTGGCACTCCTGTCTCGAATGTAGCTGCTCATTCATTCCATTTATTGAGCACCAGCTGTATGCCAGGCACTTGATGTAATAGTCTAGACATTGAAAGTTACATGTATGATTACAAATTATGAAAAGCGCTGTGTAAGAAAATGCCAGGTGCCCTGTGAGCTGATGGAAACATGTGTTCTAACTTAGAGAGTCCCATGACCCAGGCCAGGAGCACCCAGGAAGGGCTGGGGGGCACCTCCAGGAGGCCACCTCTAGGAGGAGAGGGGGCAGGGGACAGATCCTAAGGTGACATTGTGCTGGAATCTGCAGGAAGAGGAGGAACAGAGTCCCATCTTTTGGGTATTAGCCTGCTGCAGCCATTTGCTCATCTCTCACCAGCTAGGGTCCAAATCACGATGGGTAGGTGTATTTGTCTGTCATTGTTGGGTGCTAGGTTACCACACACATTTATTAGCTCACAGTTTTGTCGGCTGGAAGCTCCAGGCATAACATGGCCAGGTCCTCTGCTCATAGTCTCACAGATGTTGCTAGGCTGCCTTCAGCTCTGAAGGCAAATTAAGGTCACTGGCCAGGTTCAGCTCCTTGTGGCTACAGAAACAAGGTCCCTGTTTCCTTGCTGGCTGTCATCCAGGGGTCATTCTCAGCTCCCAGAGCTCACCCACATTTATTGCTACATGGCCCCTTCCATCTTCAAACCCAGCAGGAGAATTTTCCTCTCTTTGAATCATTTTCATGCTCTGAATTTCTGACTACCCTGTCTCTGGCCTCTAGATTCAGATTTAAAGAACTCCTGGGATTAGGTCAGGCCCAGTAAGGATAATGTCTCCTTCTTAAAGTCACCATGCCATAGAACATAACCCTGTCATGGGCTCATCAGATTTGCAGGCTGGGGCATCATGCAGGCAGTATAGCACAGGTGGCAGAGATTTGGGAGATGTTAAATCCAAAGCCAAACCCTAGTTAAAGTGGTAAAGAGAGATAATATTCAGTAATAGACTGTTGCAATAGGGAAAAGAGTCCAGTGTGAACTCAACACAATTCCAATTTGTACAGAGGTACCTGAGTATTTTAAAAGGATAATGAGGGAGCAGGGAGGGTGTGAGCCCATGTCAATAGAGTCAGGGCAATAAAAAATTACATAAAGGAGGAAAGGGGGAGGATGCTCCATGTGAAATCTGTCTGGGTTTGCTAACTGGCACTTTTTGAAGTATGGCTCCTGCTCTCCCAGGGAGGCTGGGAGACAGGGGTCCTCAGGTATTGGCTGCACTAGTCAGTTCTTTTGTCAGCCTTGTGTTTTCTCAGGTAGGCACTTCCAGGGAGCCAGTATCATCCTAAGGATGCAGACTTTGAGCTGTTAAAAAGTTTCTTAGTATTTTGTTGAAATACTAAGGTTTAGGCCTAGTTAAGAAGAGGTCTCAGAGCAGCCTGGATAGAGTTTGGTGAAGGAGAATCTTTGTCAGAGCCATTTTGGAATTCTGCTGGTTACAGTAACCTGCTTGTGGGGGTTCTTATTCATTTGCCAGTGGGTGGTTTAGGCATGGGCATAGGTGGATTCATGGCTTGTGGGGTTCTTAAAGAAAAAGAATATAAAATTACAAATACAAAATTGGTAGGCCACCTCCCAGGACCTAAGAAGGAGCCTATACAAATGAGGGGCCCCAGAGCTTACACAATTGAGGAGAGTGGTCAGAAGTCTGAAGTCAGTTTCACTGGGCCAAATTCAAGGTGTCAGCAAGGCTCTGCTCCCTCTGGAGGTCCTAGAAGAGAATCTTTTTTCTGGCCTTTTTCAGTTTCTAGAGCTCCATTCCTTGGCTCCTGGCCCCTTCCTCCACCATCAAGCCAGCAGCAAAGCATCTTCAAATCTCTCTGCTTTCATCACATTACCCTTTCACTTTCATCTTTCAGATCACCCTGTTGTAAGTATACTGACACAGTGGCAGTCAGAGCCCACCCAGATAATCCAGGATCATCTACTTATCTCAAGGTCCCTAACTTGATCACTTCTGCAAACTACCTTTTGTCATATAAGGTCATATTCACAGGTTCCAGGGGTTAGTATATGGAAATCTTTTGAGGGGGCCACCACAGTCCACTGGCCTTGGCCACTCAGACCCTGAGTAGTACAGCACAATCTGAATGGCTTTTGAGAACTGGGAAGCAGGCCTAGAAGATTTAATCCCTGCTATGGTGAGTCCCATGCACCTAGGATTTATTTGTGCTTATTTGGGAACATGGAAGGATTACAAAGTTCCTGACATAGCTGGGATTCAATGACCTCAGAATCACAGAACATGGAGGGAAAGACCATTGCAGTTGCCTCAAAGGAATGAAGTTGGCAGGCCATTGCAGTTGCCTTAAAGGAACAAAGCTGGCAGATCAATCAGTCCATTGGGAACTACCGAAGGGTTCAGACAGGTGGGGTGGGTGGCTGTCATAAATGCCTTGTTTCCTGTTTTAGTTGCTTTTCCTGCTTCTTTTGGATTAGTATGCATTAAGCAATGTCTATTTCAATATGAAATTGAGGCCCCTCTTTGGTCTTGAAAGGGCTTTGTGCACACTCCAGATTTTGTCCCTACCATCAGCCTCACATCCTTTCAGTCACCTGGCTTGAGACCTGAAGGTCCTCTTTCCCACCTCCTTCTTGGTTAGATGAAGTAAATCATAAATATAAATGCAGAAATTAATGAAATAGCAAACAGAAATAATAAGGTAAGACAGAAAACAGAAATAATTACCTCCAAAAGCTGATTATTTACAAAGACTAATGAAATATGCAAACTTTGAACAAAAGTGATCAAGCAAATAAAAGGGGGGGCACACAATAGTAGGAATGAAAAGGGTATATGGCCACAGGTATAGTAGGGATTTCTTTAAATCATAACAGAATACTATGAGCAAACTATGACAATATATCTTAAATCTAGAGGACATAAAAATATAGAAAACTATAAATAGTTACCAAAATTGACTCAAGAAGAAATAGAAAGTCTGAATTAAAAGGTCACAACTAAAGAACTTACAGCACTATTCAGAAATTTTCCAGATGAAAAATGGACTCCAGGCATTAAAATTTTTTAACAAGATTTCAAGGATCAGATAACTACTAACTTATATGAACTGGTCAAACTATTAGAAAAGGAGAAAAATATATCAAGTTTATTTCTATGAATCTAGGCTAACATAAAAACTAGACAAGTATAGTAAAAGAAAGTTTAAAAATCCTAAAGAAAATATTTGCAGTTGAATTTAGCAACTAAAACCACTGGTTTGTATACTTTAAAAGAGTGATTTTTTTGATATATGAATTATATTTCAATAAACTGGTTAGGAAAACATGAATACAACAATATATTAAACCCACGCACATACATTACTACTAAGTAAGATGTATCTATGAGTACAGCATCAGAAAAACCTCTCATTGTTATTTACTACATAACAGATTCACAGAGAAAAATCATTTCATCATCTCAATAGATCTGGAAAAGGAATTAGAAGTGAATCAACACCTGTACCTGATGAAATTTCTTATTAAACGAAGACTAGAAGACAACTTCTGTGGCCTAATGAAGATTAGCTACCAAAACTCCTTTAACAGCCATTAGAATTGATGCAGGATATACTCTCTGCCTGCTACAACCACCACTGTTGGCCTTTCATTGGAAGGACTAGCCAATGCAAAAAAGAAAAAAAAATAGCAGGATGGGAATTACAAAAAAGGAGGCTGAATGGTCAGCATTTGAGGATTATTGGATTATAGATTATATATTACAAAAAAGAGAAGAGAACCAATGAACAACTTATTAAAATTCATAAAAAGTACACCAAGTAGCCAGATAAATAATCAGCATGTATAAATCATTAGATTCCCATATACTATCAATCACCAAATAGAAAATGAGATAGAGACAAAGAAGATATAATTCACAAGAACAGTAACAATGAAAAGGTATCTGTGAGTGAAACTAACAAAAAATGTGCAACACCTTATGGAGATAATTATCAAATTTAAGTGAAAGATATAAAGATTGTACACTCTAATAGGACAAAAATCATTTCCAGAGGAGTTTAAGATATAAATGTGAAAACAAAATTCAAATACCATTAAAATAAAATACAAGAAAAATGACATTGTGGTAGGAAATTTTCTGAAACTTTCTTAAATAAGGTACAAAAAGCACAAAGGTAAAGATATATCTAACTACATCAAAGTTAAAAACTATAGAGTATTATGTAGCTGTAAAAAAGAACAAGGAAGCTCTCTGTGAACTGATGTAGCATGATGTACAGAAGTTATTGTTAAGTGAAAACAGCAAAGTGCAAAGAGAATATAGGTGTGGTGCTTTTGAGTAATGGACAAGGGAAATAAGAAAACATACACACATCTGCTAATTGTTACAAAAAGAAACAGAGGAGGATAATCCAGAAAGCTTACAAAGGGTGGAAAAATGGAGCAAAAAGGGTACAGGAAGGAGCTGTATTTGTCTGAGTATGACTTTTTATTAGTTTTGACTTTTGTGATCATGTTAATGTTCTTCATATTCAGAAAATAATAAGAATGGGAAGGGGAAAAAGCTAAAACTGAAAGCAAATGAACCTAATTGTATGTCAACTGAACACCATAACCACACTGAAGGTGAAATAAAACAACAAGGAACTCATAAACACTTTTTTAAAAAACTTATTTTTAAGTTTATTCGAGTACCTACCTGCATTCTTGGGCAAGGTTGCAGGGGCAAGGGGACTGCCAGGAGATCCCAAGCTCTTAGGTTTGTTTTTGATAGTGGGAAGTGTGAAGCAATTTTGAAACTATTTTTGATGTATGATAGAACTGGGGAAATGAGAAAAGGTTTGGTCAGGGAGGCACAAATATGGGATGGAGGACACAAGAAAGGAGCCTGTGGGGATGGAGGTGGTATGAAGGTATAGATGTATATGCAGACATATGTACACATGGATATGTGTGTGTAAATATGTATGTATATATACATACAAGTACATGCATATATTTCTTAGCTTCTTCCACTGGAAAATCCCAGTAGCAACAAGTGTACCCAGCACCCAGATCTTGGTCAATAATGTCATTCCTTACTAAAAGAAACTGGGGTTCCTTGGAGAAATGGCTGATTTCAGAACGGAGGCAGGAAGTAAGGAAGTACTCAAAAAATGATGATGGCATGTCAAAAGGACACTGGGACTACCTTAATGAACTTATACTGGCCAAATCTGGGACAATTTGAGCACCAAATAAGGAACGACAGTAATGAATTATAAACCAATGGAAAATGGAAATGTGTAAGTCCAAACAAATAATAAAGAGACAAATGGGGGTGAAGAGAAGACTCTTGCTTTCAGCAGCAAAGATAGAGAGGATGAGAATGGTAGAGTAAATGGGGCAAAATGTTAATAATAGTTAAATCTGGTTAAAGTGTATATGGGTCCTTTTGGTACTACTCTTGTTATTTTTCTGTAAGTTTGAAATTATTTCCAAGTAAAAAACATAATAAAATATTTTGACATGGCAAAGATGATGGGTTGTCACTCCCATAAAATTTAAGTATGTATGTCTAAAAGACAGTCTCTTTATTAACATAACCACAATGCCATTATCACATGAAAAATTAACAATAATTCTTTACTACCAACAAATATCCAGTCAGTGTTCAAATTCTCCATTGCCACATTTTTTCTTTATTGTTTGTTTGAATTAGGAACCAACTGAAGTCCACACATGGAATGACAGGTTTTTAAGTGTCTTTTCATCTTCAGGTTCTCTCTCTATCTGTTTTTCCCCCTTGCTGA
>JAPYXV010002360.1:0-13192 GCA_028533065.1 Trachops cirrhosus
ACACCATATGATTCTCACCTTTAGTTGGAACATAATCAACAGAAGAAAAAAGCAAACAAAATATAAACTGAGACACTGAAATTAAGAAGAATCTTACATTAACCAGAGGGGAGGTGGGAGGGGATAATGTGGGGAAGGGTTTCCGGAACTACTATAAAGCACATATGGACTAAACCAAGGGGGAGTTTGGAAACAAGGGAGGGAGTTGGGTTTGCCTGTGGTTGGGGGAAATGGTGGGGGGAAAATGCAGACAACTGTAGTTGAACAACAGTAAAATAATTAAAAAAAACACTAATAAAACAAAAAAGAAGTAATTGGATAAACTACAAACTGATGTATCTACATCTATACCAGTATCTACACATTCATCTACATCTCTATCTTTATGTATTTTTGTATAAATATATTTCATAAATGAAAATGAATTTTGATATATGTTACAACATAGCTTAATCTCAAAATAATTATAGTAGAGAAGGAAGCCAAGCAATAAAAGTAAATATTGCATCATTATATTAATATGAAATCATAGAAAATTCAAAGTCTATGTGTGCCTTTGGAATAGGGGGAAAGTTACAGGGAGTGGGAACAAGAAAGGATTATAGGAAGAATAAGAAATCTAGGAATAATTGAAATTTTACTATCTGTAGTTGGTTATAGTTTCATGGGCTTATGCATATGTCAAGGACTAAATTGTATAACTTAAGTACATGTAGTGTATTTTATGTGACATGGACAGCCATTGAATAAAGTAAAATGATTGGAAATAACATACTATGTAAACAATAATCAAAAGAATACTAGAGTTGATATATTAATATTAGAAAAATTAGATTTCAAAACAATGAACATTAAAGAGACAAAGAAGGACATAACAATGATAGAAAGGGATCAATTAATTGAAAGAAGTAAATGCCCTAATGGGTATATTCCTAACAACAGACATTCAAAGTAAGTGAAGCAAAAAAAGATAGAAAGTAAAGGAAAAATAGAAAAATGTGCATTTATAGTTGAAGGTGTTAACACTTACTAAGTTATAGAATAAATGAGTGTGAATATGATTTAGACAAGATCATAAACTGATTGACCTAATTGATACTGCACACTCCACACAACTGGCATAATAAACATTATTCTCAATGTTTGAGAATAATGTGTGATTTACATGTGTGATTTACCAAGATAGACCATATTTAGCACCACTAAAAAACCCCAGGGAGATCAAAATATTAAAATTATACAAAGCATTTTCTCTGATTATAATGGAATTAAACTAGGAATAAATTATGAAAATATATGTAAGACCAATTGTTTTAAAGTCAATAGCATTAATAAATAATTTTAAAAAGGCAAAAGGGAAACCATATGGGAAATTAGAAAATATTTTAACAGAATAAAAACAAAATGCAACATAGCTAAATTTTTGTGATATATTTAAAGCAATACTTAAAGAAAAATCTATAGCATGAAATATTTGGAATAGAAAAGAAGAAAGATTTCCCATCAGTTGTTTAAGCTACCATGTTAAGAAATTAGGGAAATAAAGCAAATTATCCCTCTTAAAAGCTGGAAGAATGAAATAATAAAAATGAGAGTAGAAGACAATGAACATAAAAGCAAGCAATCAATAAAAAAGATGAATCAAAACACAAACTGATTTTTTAAAAATTCAAGAAAAAATAGAAGGAGGTGGGACTTCTGGCTAAGATGGAGGTGTAAGTAGATACACTGCCTCCTCACACAACCAAAAAAGGACAACAACAAATTTAAAAACAAAAAATAATCAGAACTGCCAGAAAATGAAAAAGTATGGAAGTCTGACAACAAAGGAGATAAAGAAGAAACATTCATCCAGACTGGTAGGAGGGGCAGAGAGAAACAGCCAGGATGGAGACAACTCACAGCAGGGCAGTGGCTGGTGTACCATGCAAGGCAGAAGCTGGTGGAGTGGGCAGTCCCACATTTGCATGCAGATAAACCAGGAGGAACAACTGGGGAGCAAGACAGACCACACAACCCAGGGTCCCAGTGCAGGGAAATAAAGCCTCAAAACCTCTGACTGAAAAAAACTGTGGGGGTTGAGGGGGTAGAAAAAACTCCCAGCATCACAGGAGTGTTCATTGGAGACACCCACAGGATCCTAAAAAATACACAAAAATACCCACTCTAGGTTCAGCACCAGAATGGCCCAATTTGCTTGTGGATATCAGAGGAATTGACTGAAAACCAGCAGAGAGCTAAGCAAGTGGCATTTTTCCTCTCAGAACCCTCCCCCACATACAGTGCCATAACAAAGTGATATAGGTTACCCCCCTCTGGCAAATATCTAAGGCTCTGCCCCTTAGTACATAACAAACATGCTAAGACAAAAAATATATATGGCACAAATGAAAGAACAGATCAAAGCTCCCGAAAAAATACAACTAAGTGATGAAGAGGTAGCAAACCTATCAGATGTACAGTTTCAAACACTGGTAATCAGGATTATCAAATAAATGGTTGAGTATTGTCACAAAATAGAGGAAAAAGTGAGGGCTATGAAAAGTGAAATAAAGGAAAGCATACACGGAACCAACAGTGACTGGAAGGAAATCAACTCAAAACAATGGTTTGGAGCAGAAGGAAGAAAGAAACATTCAACCAGAAAAGAATGAAGAAACAAGAATTCAAAAAAATGAGGAGAGGCTTAGGGACCTCCAGGACATCTTTAAACATTCCGACATCTGAATTATAGGGGTACCAGAAGGAGAAGAGGAAAAACAACAAGTGGAAAAGTTTGAACAAGTAATAAAGGAGAACTTCCCCAATCTGGCAAAGGAAATAGACTTCCAGGAAGTCCAGGAAGCTCTGAGAGTCCCAAAGAAGATGGACCAGAGGAAGTACACACCAAGGTACATCATAATTATATTACCCTAGAATAAAGATAAGTAGAGAATTTTAAAAGCATCAAGAGAAAGAAGACAGCCCTGGCTGGTATGGCTGAGTGTATTGAGTGCTGGCCTGCAAACCAAAGGGTCACTGGTTGGATTCACTGTCTGGTTACATGCCTTGGTTGCAGGCGAGGTCCCCAGTAGGGGGCATGTGAAAAGCAACCACACATTGATATTTCTTTCCCTCTCTTTCTCCTTGCCTTTCCCTCTCTAAAAATAAGTAAATAAAATCATTTTTTAAAAAGAGGAAAGGAGACATTTACATTCAAAAGAGTTCCCATGAGACTCAGCTTTTTTTCTCCAAAGAAACCTTGCAGGCAAGAAGGGACTGGAAAGAATTACTTGACATCATGAAATGTAAGAACCTATATTCCAGATTACTCTATCCCGCAAAGCTATTGTTTAGAATGGAAGGGAAGCTCTGGCTGGTGTGGCTCAATGAATTGAGTGCCAACCTGTGAACCAATGGGTCACTGGTTTGATTACCAGTCAGGGCACATGCCTGGGTTGCAGGCCAAGACCACATTGGGGGAGCACCAGAGGCAACCACATGTTAATATTTATCTCCCTCTTTCTTCCTTCATTCCCCTCTCTGTAAAAATAAAATAAATACAATCTTTAGAAAAAAAAAGGCAGGTAAAATGCTTCTTGGATAATGTCAAATTAAAGGAGTTCATCATCACCAAGACCTTATGATATGAAATGTGAAAGGAACTTATATAAGAAAAAGAAGATGATAAAAATTATGAATAATAAAATGACAACAAACACAGCTATCAACAACCAAACCAAAAAAAAAAAAAAAAACTACGCAAACAACTACAACAGGAACAGATCACAGAAATGGAGATCACATGGAGGGCTATCAGTAGGGAGAGAGAGGGGGGAGAATGGGGGAAAAGGTACAGAGAATGAGAAGCATAAATGGTAGGTATGAAATAGAGAGGGGGAAGTTAAGAATAGTGTAGGAAATGGAGAAGCCAAAGAACTTACATGTATGACCCATGGACATGAACTAAGGTGGGGTAATGCTGCTGTGTGTGGGGTACAGGGCAGAAGGGAATAAAGGGGAGAAAAAATAGGACAACTGTGACAGCATAATCAATAAAATATATTTAAAAAGACTGTCAGCTAATTTTTTCAACAGGAACATTTCAAGCTAGAAGGGATTGGCATACAATATTCTAAGTGATTAAAATAAATAAAAAAAAAAAAACAGAAGCAAGGACCTAAATCCAAGATATGTTAACTGGTAAGGTTATCATATAAATAAAGAGCTTTCCAGATGAGAAAAAGCTAATGGAGATCATTACCGCCAAACAACTATAACAAGAAATATTAAAGAAGAAGGGAAAGATAAAGAAGAGAAACATAGTTACCAAGAACAAAATACCAATAAATACATTCCTATCAATAATCACTTTAAATGTATATGGCTTAAATTCTCCAGTCAAAAGACATATGGTAGCTGACTAGATAAGAACATAATACCCATATATATCCTGTCTACAAGAGAATCACCTCAGAATGAAAGAGACATTCAGACTAAAAATAAAAGGATGGGAAAAGATATCGCACAAAAGTAGAAAGGAAAAAAAGCTGGCATAGCAATACTTATACTAGACAAAATAGACTTTAAAACAGAGGTTAGAGTAAGACACAAAGAAAGACACTACATAATAATAAAGGGATCAAACCAACAAGAGTCTATAAACCTTGTAAACATTTATATACCCAACATAGGAGCACCTAAATACATAAAGCAAAACCTTCATGGAAATAAAGAGAGAAATCAACGTAAGTAGAGTCATACAAGGGGATGTTAACACCCCATACACAATCAATGGATAGACCTTCCAGACAGAAAAGCAACAAGGAAATAGCAGCCTTACATGACGCACTAGATCAGATGGATTTAACTGATATTTTCAGAGCATTTTACATCAACATAGCATAATATACATTTTTTTCAAGTATGCATGGAACATTTTCTGGGATAGACCACAAGTTAGGAAATGAAGCAATTCTCATTAAAGTTATGATTAAAATTGTACAAACAACTCCACCAACCATAAACATATTACCCTAGAAATCAAGTACAAGAAACAAAACCTGAAGAACACACAAACACATAGTGGCTAAATAGCACACTACTAAATGGTGAATGGCTCAACAGTGAGATCAAGGAAAAGCTCAAAAGAAGTTTGAAACAAATGGAAATCAACACAACACAACCTAAATCCTATGGGACACAGCAAAAGCACTGCTAAGACAGAAATTTGTGACAATAATGGCCTACCTCAAGAAGCAAAAGAATTCTCAAATAAACAATCTAACTTTATACCTAAATGAATTAGAAAAAGAACAGCAAACACATTCCAAAGTGAGTAGAAGGAAGAAAATAATTAAAATTAAAGTAGAAATAAATTACATAGAGGCTGAAAAAATAAAAATAAAAAAAGATCAATGAAACCAAGGGCTAGTTTTTTGAAATGATAAACAAGATTGACAAACTATTGACCCAAATCATCAAGAAGAAAAGAGAGAGGACTCAAATAAATAAAATCAGAAATAAAATAGAAGAAGTAATAAGTGGCAGCACAGAAATACAAAGGATTGTAAGGAAATATTGGCAATAGTTACATGACAACAATTAGATAACTGAAGTGAAATGGATAAATTCTTAAAAGTATGCAATCTTGCAAAACTGAATCAGAAAGAATCATAGAATCTGAATAGACTGATTACACATAGTGAAATTGAATAAGTAATCAAAAAAACTCCTGACAATAAGAAGCCTAGACTGGATAGCTTCATGGGTAAATTTTACCAAATATTCAAGGAATAACAAAAACCTATTTTTCAAGGTATTCCAAAAAATTCACAGGAAGTAATACTCCCAAACTCATTTTACAAGGCCAGCACTATCCTAATTCCAAAACCAGATGAAGACACTACACAAATAGAAAATCATAGGTCAAAATCCTTGATGAACACAGATGCTAAAAATCATCAACAAAATATTAGCAAACTGGATCCAACAATACATTAAAAAGATTATACACAATGATCAAGAGGGATTTATTCTGGAAATGCAAGGTTGGTACAATATCCACAAATCTATTAATATGATACACTACATAAGCAAAATGAAGGATAAAAATCACATGATTATATCAATAGATGCAGGGAAAACATTTGATAAAATCCAGCACCTATTTATGATAAAAACTCTAAGCAAACTGGGACAAGAGGGAACATACCTCAACATAATAAAGGACATATATGACAAACCCACAGCCAATCTATTCAATGGGTAAAAACTGAAAGATTTTCCCTTAATATCAGGAACAAAAGAGGGATGTCTGCTTTTACCACTCTTATGCAACATAGTACTGGAAGTCCTAGACATACCAATCAGACAAGAAGAAGAAATATAAGGCATCCAAATTGGAAAGGAAGAAGTAAAACTGTCATTATTTGCAGATGATATGATACCATATAAGAGAACACTAAGAAGTCTACCAGAAAACTATTTATTAGAACTGATAATTTAGTTCAGTGAAGTATCAAAACATAAAATAAACATCCTGAAATCAGTTGCATTTTTACACCAATCATGAACTATGAAAAAGGGAAACTAAGTAAATAATCTCATTTATAACTGCATCAAAAAACAAAATGAAAATCATAGTAATAAATTTAACCAAGGTGATAAAAGACCTATACTAAGAAAAATATAAAACACTGTTGAAAGAAACTGAAGAAGATACAAATAAGTGAAAGCATATACCATATTCATGGATATGAAGCATTACCATTCAAATATCCATACCTCCCTAAGCAATCTATAGATTCAATGCAATTCCTATCAAGATAGCAGTGAACTATTTCAAAAAACTAGGAAAAACATTACCCAAATTTTTATGGAATCTAAAAAGAGCCTGAATAGCTACAGCAATCTTTAGAAAGAGCAAATTTGGAGAAATCACACTACCTGGTATCAAACTATACTACAAGAGCATAGTAATCAAAACAGCATAGTATGGGCATAAAAACAGACATATAGATCAACGGAAACGGATGGAGAGCCCAAAAATAAACCTACACCTTTATGGACAAGTACTATTTGACAGAAGAGGCAAAAGCATACAATGGGCAAAGGATAAACATAGTTTATGCAATAAATGATGTTGGGAAAATTGAAGAGATATGTGCAAAAAAATGAAGCTAGGCCACCTTCTTACACCATACACAAGAAAAAACTTTAAAATGAATTAAATACTTAAATATAAAACTTGAAACAATGAAAATCCTAGGCAAATCTTGGACATTTCTTGTAGCAATAGGTTTTTCTGAAATATCTCTTTGGGCAAGGGAAACAAAATAAAACATAAACAAGTGAGACTAAATAAAACTAAAAACATTTGCACAGCAAAGCAAACCATCATCAAAATGAAAAGACAACCCACTGGATGAGAGAACATATTTGTCAATGATACATCTGATAAGGAGTTAACATTAAAAATTTATAAAGAACTTGTAAAACTCAATACCAAAAAAGCAAACAATCCAATTAAAAAATGGACAAAGGATCTGAATGGACACTTGTCCAGAAAGAACACATAGATGGTGAATAGACATATAAAAAGATGCTCAAAGTCACTAGTCATCAGTGAAGTGCAAATTAAAACCATAATGAGATATCACCTCACACCTATCAGAATGGCTATCATCAATAACTCACAAACAAGAGTTGGTGAGGATGTGGAAATATAGGAACACTTATGCACTCTTAGTGGGAATGCAGACTGGTGCAGCCACTATGGAGAATAATATGGAGTTACCTCAAAAAATTAAAACTGGAGGTGCCTTATGACCCAGTGATAACACTTCTGAGAATATATCCAAAATGATGAAAACACTAATTTGAAAGAATATATGAACATCTATGTTGATTGCAGTTTTATTTACAATAGTCAAGATTTCAAAGAATCCTAAATTCCCATCAGTAAATGAAGGAATAAAAAATTCTGTGGTGCATTTACACACAGAATACTATTATACTAAGTAAAATAAGCCAGTCATAGAAAGACAAATACCATGTGATTTCACTTATGTGTTGAATCTTGTTTTCTAATGCACTTTTGCTTGGTATTGTTTTCATCTTATTGTTTATTATACTACAGTTGTCCCATAATTTCCCCCTTTGCCCCCCTCTACCCAGCCTCCCCCCACTTTCATAATCATCTCCTCACCATTGTCTACATCCATAGGTCCTTCATATATGCTCTTTGACTAAACCCTTCACCTTCTTTTAATCAGTCCCCACCTCCCTCCACCCCTCTTACAGTTGTCAGTGTGTTCTATGATTCTGTGTCCCTGGTTCTATTTTGCTCATTAGTTTATTTTGTTCATTAGATTCCTCTTGAAATAATAAACAACATTAACAAACAAAATAGAAACAGATTCATAGATGAAGATCAGACAGACAGCTGTCAGAGGGTGGGGTGTTTGGGGCTGGGTGAAATAGTATAGAAAGGAGGGTGAGGTGAGGTAGAAGAGGGTAAAGGGTGGATAAATAGTGATAGAAGGAGACTTGACTTGGTGTGGTGAACACAAATACAATATAGAGCTAATGTATTATAGAATTGTACACTTAAAACCTATATAATTTTATTAACTAATAATTCATTAAAATTCAATAAGAACCCCTATGTTCATTGCAACAATTATTTACAGTTGCCAAGATAAAGAAGCAGTCTATGTCATTCAGTAGATGAATGGATAAAACAAGTATGCTATATTTACATGATGGACTAATAGCTGTAAAAAAGAAGAAAATTTTACCCTTTGTGACAGTATGGATACACCTGGAGAACACCATGCTAAGTGAAATAAGCCAGTCAGAGAAAGACAAATACCATATGATTTCACTCATGTGTGTGGAATCTAGTGAACAAAGAGAACTAATAATGAAAATGGGGACAGACTCATAGCTGGAGAGTAGATGACAGCTAGTGGTTGGGAGTAGGTTAAGGGGTGAAGGGATTGAGCAATAAGGAAAAAAGACTCATTGGCATGGACAACAATGTGGTGATTGATGAAAGGACTAAATGGATTAGTCCTAAAAAGGACTAATGGAAAATACAATAAAGATTAAATTTAAAATAAAAACTTTTTCAAAAGGGAATAAAAATGCCAGAAGTGACATCAACAAGATGGCAGCATGCAAAGCACTGTATCTTCCCTCCCCTACAGACACAATGACTCAACAATATATTAATTCTTTTTTGAGAGAAATTCAGAAACTATCAGAGTGGCTCTTGTATCCTGTTTAAGTGGTAAACCAGCTACTTGTAAGCCAGTTGGAAAGTTTGAGACATTTTTGATATAAGCACTAATCTTCTCCATGGTGAGGAAAAGCAAGGGATGTACCATATATCCATTATTCTACCTTCCTGGGGGCTTCCAGAGGCACTGGTTTCTACTTTGCCTGTCTCAGGATGTTGATGGGACCAGAACACTGTAGGCATCTGGAGGGCCATTAAAAACAAATACTGCAGTGTGAACTAGCATGCTAATACTCACCATAGCCCCACCCACCAACTCAGCAGAGATCAAACAGGTGAATAAAAATAGCTCCCACTTCCTACCTGGGAAGAGACCAGATACCTGGGGATGGCTTAGAAGAAAAATGGTGGTTTGAGAAGCATAAACTAGCATAAAGCTTTGAGAAGCCCCCAGAATCTGGCCAGGATAATTGGTGACAGTCTTCTCTATAAGGCCCATTCATGAAGGATAAGAGAGATAGCTGTTATGTTTAATGCACAGATACCAACACAAAATATCAAGGTAAATGAAGACTCAGAGGAATATGTTCCAAATGAAGAAGATAAATGTACAGGAACTTACCCTAATGGAATGTAGGTTTATGATTTATCTCACAGATAATTCAAAATAACCATAATGAAGATAGATGCTCAACAAATGTTGATGTGGACATGGAGAAATTGGACCCCTCATGAAGTATTCATGTGAATATAAAATGGTATAGCTGCTGTGGGAAAGAGTGTAACAATTAATCAAAAAAATAAAAATAGAATTACCATACAATTCAGCAATTCCACTTCTCGGTATATACCCAAAAGGATTGAAAACAAGGTCTCTAAAGGATATTTGCACATCCATGTTTACAGCAGCATCATTCACAATAGCTGAAACATGGAAGCAACTCAAATGTCCATTGATGGATAAATGGATAAAAAATGTATATGTATGCCATGGAATACCATTCAGCTTTAAAAGGCCTTCAGAAGGAAGGAAATTCTGCAATATGTTACACCATTGATAAACCTAGATGAAATTATGCCTAGTGAAGTAAGCTAGTCACAAAAACACAAATACTGTATAATTCTACTTATATAAGGTACTTAGAGTAATGAAAACTACACAGACAAAATGTGGAATGGTGGTTGCCAGGAGGCAGGGGGAAGTGAGAATGAGTAGTTATTTTATAATGAGTACACAGTCTCAGTTTTACAAGATAAAAACAATTATATGGATAAAAGGAAGCAATGGTAGTACAACAGTATGAATGCATTTAGTTCCACTGAACTGTATATTTAAAAATGATAAAGATGATAAATTTCATGTTGTGTGTATTTTAAAAGAGATTTTATTTATTTATTTTTAGACAGAAGGGAAGGGAGGGAGAAAGAGAGGGAGAGAATCATCAATGTGTGGTTGCCTCAAATGCGCGCCCTACAGGGGACCTGGCCTGCAACTCAGGCATGTACTTTGACTGGGAATTGAACCCATGGCCCTTTAGTTTGCTGGCTGGCATTCAGTCCACTGAGTCACACTAGCCAGGGCTATGTTATGTGTATTTTACCACAATAAAATACATAAATAAATAAATCTTTTTTAAGATTTTATTTATTTATTTTTAGAGAGGGGAAGGGAGGGAGAAGGAGAGAGAGAGAAACATCAGTGTGTGGTTGCCTCTCATGTGGTCCCCACTGGGGACCTGGCCGGCAACCCAGGCATGTGCCCTGACTGGGAATCGAACCTGCGATGCTTTGGTTCGCAGCCCGCGTTCAATCCACTGAGCTACGCCAGCCAGGGCCTAAATCTTTTTTAAAATGCTGTCTTGCCATGGCTAGTGTCATTCAGTTAGTTGGGTGTTGTGTGCAAACCAAAAGGTCCCCATTTTGGTTTTGATTCCTAGTCAGGACCCATGACTTGGTTGTGAGTTCAGTTCCTGGTCGGGGTGTGTGCAAATACAAAACCCAACAGATCAATATTTCTCTCTCATATCAGTGATTCTCTTCCTTTCTTTCTCCCTCCCTTCTTCTCTTTCTCTAAAATCAATAAAAGAAAAAAAAATAAGTGCTTTCCTGTCCCAGATTTAAGACTCTAGCTAGAGTCCTGTCAGTTCCCTTTCTTGAACATCCTATTAACTTCACATCCCCAACCACCTGCTTACTGAGCTCTTACACTATGAATTACTATATGCTTGCCACAATCTCCCCAGTGCCAGGTACCAGACAATCAGGGACAGCTCTCATGCCCCAGAGCTGGCTGAAATTTTTCAAATTATTCCATTTTAAACTTGGTTACCCTACCTCACTTGTTCCTTCCCTCCGGAAACTATAATGAAGGCTCTTGTCCACACCTCCCCTTCTCCCTCTGTCTTGTGACTGACCCCATGCCTTTCCTGAGTGTCCATGCACGTCATACTGTTTTCTCACCAGGGAACAGTGAGTATTTTTAAAAACTGTAAAATTCTTTTTGGCTTTTCTCCCTTGAACTTTGTCTGGCCTCACCATCTGTCACCCAAAGTAAAAAGATTTAAAAAGGGGAGAGGGAGGGAGAAATGGTTAAAATAGGAGGGATGAAGGGAGAGGAAAAGACTGAAACTTCCGCGTCTGTTTCCCCTTCTTCATAGTGCCATCCTTACAAAGGCTCTTTAGTAGTGGCCATATTGCTGTTTTCCCTCCAACTCCAAGGCACTCATGAGTGTGCCCCTTAGAAACCCTGCAGCAGAAGTACTCTAAGATCTCCTTTTCCTCAGAGTTCTGGGTCTGAAAAAGTGTGTGGAATGGGGTCCTCTTTTGAGATTCTGAGGCTGAGCAGCAGCCAGGAAGCTCCCTCTTTACAGAGATAGAGTAGAATTCCATGGTTTATGGTTTACTGCTCTGAGCCCCTTTAGGAGCAAACACTAGTTGGGTAGTTCCTTTAATGCAGAGGTCTGAGTGCTATTTCTGAGGGAACCACCCTTGGCCTGCTTAGCTCTGGGGGTGGGAGTTTCTTCCTGCTCTTTCATTCTCTGTATAATTTTCATTCTTCCCTTTATGTCTATTTAGATGTCCCAAGTCTGTTTAACCAGTTCCCTCTATTGAGTTTCCACTCTTTCTAACCTGTGCAGTTTCTGTTTCCCTGACTGCATCCTGACTGATATGCATCTGTTTCTGATTAGACCCTGACTAATATTACGTGTCTTTTCCTGTGATGGCTTTTCAAGTTTCCCCT
This sequence comes from Trachops cirrhosus, assembly GCA_028533065.1. NCBI lineage: Eukaryota > Metazoa > Chordata > Mammalia > Chiroptera > Phyllostomidae > Trachops > Trachops cirrhosus. Next base: position 12,465 of record JAPYXV010002360.1, read on the forward strand.
TAGCCTATGCTTTTCAGAATTACCTCATAAACCTGATACTTGATTTTTCTCATAATTTTTGGAGCAATTTTGATCTATCTTGGTTTGCTTCTTCTTCAATCTTACCTCTCCTTTGCACTGTATCATATGTTTCTCATGTTGTTTTCTACATTTTCATTTTGTTGCCTCTATACCTTTATCAGTCAAAGTTCATTTTTACCTATCATCCAGTCACTTTGGTCTCTTTTCACTGTATCTAATCTTAAAATCTCAGTTTCTACATTTCACTAAATTTTATTTGTTGTTGAACATTTCACTATCTTTAGTTCTGTTTATTTTTAATGTTATTTAGCTTATGTTCTTAACTATATATAATTTCTTAATGAATAGTATCTTTACCAATATAAAATGTCATTGCCCAGGCTGGTGTGGCTCAGTGGATTGAATGCTGGCCTGCAAACCCAAGGGTTGTAGGTTCAATTCCCAGTCAGGGCACATGCCTGGGTTGCATGCAGGCCAAGTCCCCAGTAGGGGGCATGGAAGAAGCAAACACACATTGATGTTTCTCTCCCTCTCTTTCTCCCTCCCTTCCCCTCTCTTTAAAAATAAATAAATAAATAAAATATTTTAAAAATAAACATAAAAATATATAAATTGTCCTCTATGTCTTTTTCAAACTAGTTCTCTTGAATTATTTTTACATAGTATTATTGGACTACTGTTCAATTCTCTAAATATATTCTTGACAT
>JAPYXV010002361.1:0-13192 GCA_028533065.1 Trachops cirrhosus
AAAATAAAAATAAAAAAAACATGGTGAGGAGTTTGGATTTCATTCTAAATTTATGGGTAGCCACAGTGGGTTTTTAAACAACGGAGTGACATGACATGTGGCAGGCCAGTGTTGTCGCATGACTTACACTCCTTGTCCTGGACCAAGCAGGCCCATTCATCTGTGTCCCTTACCTGGTCTGTGCTACGGGCCTTAGTGCAGCGAATACTCCATGACTAAGAAATAATTATGGTGATGGAATCTCAAAACAACAGTCTTCACTGACTCCACCTAAAATGTTCCTCTGGGAGCAGAAGCCCAGGAAAAGATGTGTTTACCAGCAAGAGCTGCACAGTTCTCAAATAACATTAACTGGCAAGCTCAATGATTTTAAATCAGAGAGATTTTGTGGAAATTTTGTAAGGTTTAGATATTATACTTACTATAATGCTTATAAGTTGTCTTTTGAGAAATATACGTGAAGATGGTATAGTAACCAAAGTAGCATAAAACCCAAGACTCAGTTTACCAATCTGTACACTAGAGTACACTGGTGTGTCAGTGGGTAATGGGTGTGCTGAAATATCAATTGTCCTCTACTCCTGGGGTTATTTAGTCAAGCCTCATTCATTTATCCAGGTGTTATAGAATTATTGTCATTTTAAATGAATGTGACAAGGTTAAGTAGACCTGCAATGGACAATCATAATTTGTTAATCACTGTTTTCCAAAAGAGAAGAAAAGTAATTCCACTGTGGCTATGGCTAAAATTATGAGTCTCCTTGAGACAATTTTACCATGGTTTCTTGAGTATATTTCTATTTCTAATGAAGTTACAAACAAGGAGAAGCATATATAAACAATAAGGAACACTGATATAATCAGTGCATGGGAGGACTAGACAAACATCATTTGGGGGATTAAGGAAAGGCTGAGGAAAAAATTGGAATTTGGGCTACACACTGAATAATGAAGACCTTTGACAGGTAGAGGGCAAGGTTACTGCTAATTGGCCTGGCATTGCTGCCCCAGAGATTTAGATAATTTCCACATTCTGTGGAGTAAGAACCAAGGTGAGGATAATTTTCACATTGTTGGGTTGGTCCAAGAATCAATAAGCCTAAAGTGAGATGTATCAATTCCTTCATCAAACAGTATGAAAAGTTTCTTTATTTACACACCCTTTTCATTGGGCCAAATCACTGGAAGTCTTCATACAAAAGGGCTTTTATCCCATGTCCACCATGGAGCAACCTCATCAATCTCACACCAGGAGTGGGACTTGTGGAAAGCACATCATGGTACTCAGATATGCCATATAAACAACCCCTGCCTCAGTGCATTGGTGGTTAGAGACTGTGGACCTGGAAATACTTAGCCACTGTGTAGGAATCATATATATATATACACACACCCCATATTAAAAAAAAAAAAACTTTCCTACAGTGTCATTGGTCTTTCTTGATTATTCTCAAAGAAAAATCAAAACAAACAGGGTGAAACAACAGAATTATGTAACTGAGAGGCTTCAAGACTCTTGATTTGTAGGACCCTTAGTGTCTAAGTAATTTTTTCATGGTGTTCACTAGTCAGAAAAAATACCTAACCCTTCTGTTTAAGAAGTAGTTAGACTCAAACAACTTAATAATTTATACTTAACTTAGTAACATTAAAATATATACACATAAATTATTTTAATTTTAAACAACCACAATAGCATGTTAAGTGGAGTTGTGCTCTCGGACCATCTTCCACCTTGGACTCAGATTACATGCTGCTGCCCCCATTTCATATTCCATATTGATGTGTATTCACCATTCATTTTGTTCACAACAATCAATGAAAACTCGGCTTTAAACACTGTGACTTTAGCACAAAATAGTGCAATCTAATGTTGAAATAGAAACTACCTCAAGCTAGTAGTTCATATCACATCTGACAGATGCTGCATTTTGCTGTACTTTCCTTGTAAATGCAATAACTGGTGAATGTAATCCCAAAGAGACCTTTGATACACAGCAAGTTAGAGCTGTGTTTCTGAAGGACCACAGCTACCATGGGGTTTCAGGTCTCCATGTCTGTTTCTGCGGGCTTTCCATTTCAGGGCTGAATGACCACGTGAGTCTCATTTTTTTTGTTGTTTTTGTTCCTAAACATGCAGCTTTAATTTGTTTCTCAAATCTCCAAATACCTCTGTATCAAACACTATTGATTTGCTCCATGTTTGAAAGTACAAGGGGAGGAGTCAAAGGACTTTCTGTGTGTGTGTACTCGCCCCTAGTAAATATGTTCCGTACAGATATTATTTTACAGTGCATGTCTTTAAAATAGAGTGATCAGGATTCCCCACCAAGTCTTCTATGACCTGACCCTTTATCAAAACACCTCTCATTAACACCTATCTAACATAACCATATTCATATATTACAAAATGGTAAACAGGGGACATACAACTGGAAGAGCAGATAGGAGATGGAAAAAAGTTACAAAGCAATGGAAAGAATGAAAGTAAAAAAAAGGAGAGAAATCTTTAGTTCTGGTTATTGCATCATTAGTTTAAAGGATCCAAAGCCATTGCCATAAAAAGCAACTAATGAAAGTTGTGTTCCTGAGGATAAAATTGTGGGAGAATATGTATATGTGTGTGGACATATATGCACATGCATGTGTGTGCATGTGCTGTGTGTATTTGTAAGTATTTCTTTGGGGAACCAAAATTTAAAATTAACAAGAGTAGATCTGAAACCACTCAAGAGTTAATATTTTGCAACTCACTTAAGCAAGAAATAATTTATTATCATCTGTTCACAGATGAGGTTAGGTTCTTTAAAAGATGATTATTCCATCACTAAGTTGTAATGAATTCACTAGATTATGCCTACAACTACTTAACAAATTAATCTTTCACCAACAGACAGGCTATGACCTGCAATCTTGTCTCCTAATGTTTAGAATGGCTGGTTATCATATAGCAAACAAAGATCTTCCTACAGATTTATACCTGATGTCAAGCATGGACATTAGGCTGCCATGAAAGAATCCTAAAAATTACCGTTCAGATTCTTTCATCTATAACAAAATGAGATAACAATGGCTCTGTATGGTATCTTCCCTTGGATAGAATGACAGGGTGGGACAAGCCAATGAAGCTAATCATGTCCAGAGGAATGGAGAAGATACCATTAATGGGGGAAGTTTAAGGAGGTAAGGGGAGAGAAAGGAATGAGCTAGTGAAAAGTTTCAAGTTCTCCTTTCTGTGCCCTTGATAACAAAAGATAAGAAATATTCACAGTCCTCTTGGAGGCAAGGCAGGGATGGCCCAGCTCCATGGAGGTCCATGCACCATTAGTTGCACAATGGGGGTTGCCATTTTTCCAATGTTGTCTAAGTGAATGTTTCCATTGATTAATCTGACCCTGGGTATTATACACCAGAACCAATTCATTTAGTCCATGTTCTCTTTCAAGTTCTCTTTACTCCATCACAAATGAGTAAACTGAGTAAACTTATAATTAAAGTTTAGAGTTTTAAAAAGTACACCTAGATAGAATTAAAAAATAGCATATCTACATTAGTCACTTTGAAGGACACAAAGTATTTCCATAAATCTATAAGGAAAAAAATTTTCAGTTTAAGAAAAATGACAAATCCCATGCCTCTTTTCAAGCAAGTTTAAGACTTTGCAACTAATTTGTAGAAATCCTTAGCAGGGATATGCATAGTACAGATACACTGTGCTAGATTTATTTGAATTTAATTCAAACACAAGATTGGTTTTCCTTTCCGGAAGTTTTCTGAAATGTGCATTACAGCATTGTTTAGTTAAACCAGTTATGACAATTGAACCTCTGAAATGTTAAAATCTGCACCCAGCCTCTAAGTGTGTTGATCTTGCTTCTTAGGTAGAACAAATTTCAGTCCTCTTTATACAGAAAACTAAGATGAGCAGATATTTGTGTAATGCATATGTTAATTAAAGCACACCATTTCTGGGAGCTGGTGAACAAGGCCATATTACTGTATGTATTTTAGGGAAGTCATTCAGTCATACCAAATTCAGAAGCACAAGTCAGAATGGTATATTGCTACATGCTATAAAGTGACATGTACTGATAATATATTTAAAAGTTAAAGAAAATCATGCTTTTTAAAATAAATTTGCATGTTTTAATGCAATAGAAATGTGGTTTTCATCAAATATTGTCATGATGGTCACCAAGACCTCATAATCACTTTGTTTGACAAATTTTCTTCATAACTGTCACCATCCCATGGTTGATGGGTTTACATTAGCACAAAAGATTAGGTTTTTTTTTTATTTGAACTGAAAATTATCATCAGACTCTTTCACTGCTCTGGTCACTAGTAAACCATGGGCTTGCATCTCAAGAGACAAAACCTGCTGTGCCCCAAAGTGGCTACCCTTTTATGTCAGTCCAATACATATAGCAAGCAATGACTGTCCCATAAGCACAGTTTGTCGACAAGCCTCTGAGCTTCAAGCAGTCATTGCAAAACATGCTCACTAGCTTACTTGTCCTTCATCTGGCCTTTGTATCCAGTTCCCAAATTTTGAGGTTTTTTTCGATTATTGTTCATTCTGGTTCTATTGTTGTCCCTGTCCCCAGATAGCCATCCAGTTTTGTGGGTTCAAGTGCCTACAAGTTCACCCTCCCTCAGACCAGGATGACCTTGCTTGTTCTTCCACAGCCAGCACCCAGTCAATGCATTCAAGTCTGTTATGAAGAGTAAGTTTTCTGACAAATACATGTGTTTCCATGCATAGAAAAAATATGTATGATCACAATTGTAAATATAAATTACCAAGACAAAATGGCATATACACTTGAAAATTTTTGAAAAAAAATGTAAAATAGGAGACAAGCAATATGAAAATTTGGGTTTTATTTTTTCTAATTTTTATTGTATTTTTCCATTACTATTTAACTCCCTTACATCTCTTTGCCCTGCAACCACCACATTCTAGTCCATGTCCATGAGTCCTTTTTCCTTTTTACTTGATCCCTCCACCCCCTAACCTGCCCCCTGCTTAGCTGTCATCCTGCTCTCTTTCTTTGAGTTGGTCTCTAGTTTGCTTGTTAGTTCAGTTTGGTTGGGTTTTTAAAAGTTACTACAAATAAGATAATCTTCTGGAAAGACTGATCAAAAGAGTTACAAGTAAAGAATATAGAGAATTAAAAAATGGACAGATTGCATGGCATAGTCCATGAAAAGTAATAGGAATAACATGATCAACTTCCCAAAATAAAATTTACAGATTACATAAAATTTCCAGAAAAAATAAAACTCAAAAAGAAATTGAACACCTGGACAGATTTTTTAATATTTAAGATATCCAACTGATAATTAAGTATATTCCTATAGAAGAAAGAACTAGCACAGATAGCTTTGCTAGTAAATTATAGCAAACATTCAAAAAGTAATTTCAAATAGTGATCACAAACATTTATATGGAACTGTTGGAAGAGACAAAACTTTACACATCAAGGCTAGCATACCATTGATACCAAAACAATAAAAGACTGTACAGGTTATGAAAACCATTAGTCAATTTAATAAGTGTTATTCAGAAGAAAATATTAACAGATTTAATCTAGCAAAACACAATATAACTATTTGGAGATACATCAAAGAATATAAGATTGATTATCTAATGAAAAGCCAAAGTAATGAAGCAAGAAACTGTCTTGATCATCTCAATAAATACTGAAAGATAATTTGATAAAACAATTCATGACAAAAAAATCTTAATACAAGAAATAGAAGAAAAATACTAATTTGATAACAATATCCTCCAAAATGTCCCCCAATGTTCCTTACCTCCTGGTGTTCATGCACTTATATAACTCCCTCCCACACAGTATTGGGCTGATCTGTAAACCCAATAAGATAATGTGGAAATAATAGTTTGTGATCTTAAATGCTGTTATAGAAATATTTTGGTATCTTCCTTCTAGTCTCTTGGGTTGCTCATTCTAAGGGAAGTCAGCTACTACATTGTGAGGACACTCAAGAAATCTGAAATGTAAGTCCATGAAGAAAGAATCTGGAGCCTCCATCCAACAACAAGCACCAACTTGTAAACTCTATGTATTAGCTATTTTGGAAGCTGATATTTCCATTCCGGTCTTTCAGATGACTACAACTTATTGCATCCCTGGCTGACATTTGACTATAACTTCATGAGAGATCCCAAGCTAGCATCATACCCTGACACTGATCTCAGATTCTTTATCTATAGATAATATATGTTTGTTGTTGTTTGGGTCACTAATTTTTAAAGTAACTTGTTATGCAGTAACGGATAACTGAAAAACCTGTAAAATATGTTAAAAACTTATAGAATTCTTAATAAACAGTAATGAAATATTTAAATCCTTGTTTAATAAAAAATAAACCAGGGAATCCTGACATCACCATTTGTTTATAATGTCATATATTTAGAAAGTTTAGCCAGCTCAATAAGATGAGGATAGCATTTCCTACTGGAGCCTCTGGTTTGAGAGGAGGCAGGCCTTCTACTCTCCCTGTGATGGTGTGTGCCCATTCACTGATATCCCAAAATAGTGTCCTTTGGCAAAAATGTCATTTTGCCTGCTATGTTCAAGGCTCCCGTTTGACTAGTTATTGTGAACTTTGCTCACAATAGCTCACCAGCTTGTGTTGAAACAAGAGCCCTATGACATCAGTGAGTCAGTGTGTCAGCAAAGCAGTGCTGAGTCCTGGGGTACTGGCAGAGCTGGAGTTTGAATTCAAACTTTAAGATGGTGGGTACTCATGTTCTTGACAAGGTGTTTCTGGAAATATGTGCTGTGGTGGCCACATGTTTTAACCAACCAACACCTGGCATTGTTGGCCCCACAGAGTGAACATTACATGGAAGCATATGCTATCTGCTCTGCACTGGGCACTTTGCCTTACCATGGCAGATTACATCTAAAGGTCATTGTAGAGAGGAAGTTCTTGAATTTCTTTTTGTGGTTAAAGATGAAGTTGAAAATCATGAAATGATTAAGGAAACTGTCTAGCTTCTTTAGAAACATAAGGCCTGATGTAATAAAAAGGTTACTGCCTCTCAGCAAATAAGAGTTGGCAAAGGCAAAACAAGAAGCTGTCATTATATCCAATGCAAGGAACCCGTCATCTTTTATGATGAAGACAAGTGTGGCAAATTGAACATTTTGAAACTTACTCCTAGTGGGCATGTGGGACATTACTGCACTTGGACTAGAAGTGCCCTTCATAAGTCAGATGATTTTTATAGCACTTGGCATAAAACTGTCTCCCTCATAGTAGCTGCAATTTCCCCATGCACAAGGTGGTCAGTTCAGACCTTAGCAGAATTTGGAAAAGACCAGACATCTAAAGAGCCCTTCAAGCACCATGTAACAAGATTAATTGCAGAGTCCTAAAAAAGAATTCCCTGAAAATCCTGAAATCATGTTGAAGCTGAACACATGCAAAGACCATAAGCTGTAATGCCATTTTTGCCAGATCAATAGTCCAAACTCCAGGTGGATAAAGCAACAGCATCACTTGAAACCAAATCAAGTGAAAAAGGGGGTCCAGGCAGGAAACCTGTTGCAGAGAAGAAAAGGAAAAGCCTTTGGTTGGAGTAAAGACTGCAGCCACCAAGAATCCAGCTGCTGAAAAGAAGCCAGCTGAAAAGAAACCCATTAAGAAGGAAAGAAATCTGTTGCATCAACTTAAATCTGTTTATTTCATAAAGACCAAATCATGTTGGAAAACTTATTTTGAACAAAGACCTGATCAAAAAGGCAGTGAAAAACAAAAACAAACAAAAATATGCTGGGGGTGCATTTAAAAAGATTGTGAAAGACAAAAAAACCTAATTATTTACAGACAAAAAGTTGTCTCAATAAATCGTGCAAAAGAATTTACAAACTATTAAAATTAATAAGAGAGTTTAGTAAGTTAGTCAGGTAGAAAATTAAAATATTGATATCCATTGCAATTCTTTATACCAAAAACAAATAGTTAGAAATGCAATAAAAGATGCCACTTGATATAATAACTCTCCCCCCAAAAAAATCACAGGGAGTAAATTCAAGAAAGGATGTATATGATTTTTCTGTAGGATGACATTTTATTAGAGGCAATAAAGAAAACTTAAATGTGAGATATGCTAGATGTTTCCATTTTTTTTCCTCCCCAGACCTACTCTCAACTCTTCACCAACTCTTAAAGACTGAATTTATGGACTACTTTGATGGGCTCCCTTGAATTCTGAATTCTGGTAGGCAGCATCCAATGAGAGGTACTGGCAGGCAATCAGAACATACAGAGTATTTATTCAACCAGTTGCATCCCTCTGGATTGCCATAAATTGATTACATTCCTCTAATAAAGGCTAGATCTTCTGTCAAGTTTCTCTCTTGTACAATTAGAGGTTCTCTCCCTGGTTTCCAGTACCTATTCCCTCTGTGTCTCTTCCTTTGCCCCTTTGGCATGAGAGGGATACTGGGTTATGGCTGTTAATTTCAATTAATCCTGCCATTTATTTAAACATACTTTTATTAAACTCAAATCAACTGTTTAAGTAGGCCACTTCTTTCCTGCTTAAACTCAGAGTGCTAAAGTAATTTGTACCAGAGTGACCTCAGGAAATGGGACTCTAGCATTGCATTGCTCAATGTTTATGGAGAGCACAAATTAATTTCTTGCCCTGTATTGATGGCCTTCACTAGATTCACAATTAACCAGGCTAACACTGGTGTTAGAATCTTATAGAGTATAAACAGAGCAAAACATTGGGAGATCTCCTGTAGTATGTCATTCTCATGATGACAAAAGTGATTATAATGATGCAAGAAAGCATGAACCAGCAAAGGAAAAATTAAAGACCCTGAATGCCAACTCAGAACAGGAGTGCAAAATATTTGTATGGCAGTTGGTTTCTCAGGACAGTTATGGGTGAGACTTAAGCCCAAGGTTTGATTGTAATTTGTGCATGTATCTTACACTAAAATAAGGCCACTGGTCTGGAAGTAGTGGGACCATAAGAAATGGGACTGGGCATTTGAGCACACAGAAATAATCCTGCAAACTTTAAATCACTAAACACCGCTGGAATTCCTTTGCCAACAAAAGTGCACCTTTTACCTTTTTTAGGGAAATTAGCCATTTTCCTACATAAAAACTTTAGAAAATTGTATTACAGTAGATCCAATCTTTCCTCAGGAATAACTACCATCACTACTTGTTTCCTGTAGGCTTATAGGACCTGTTGATAAAAAATATGTGTGTGTGTGTGTGTGTGTCTATACACACACATATACATATACACATACACATATATATGTATATGGAGAGAGAGGGAGAGGAACATAGGTACAAAGGAAAAAATGACAATGAATAAGTACCTATCAATAATAACCTTAACTGTAAATGGATAAAATGCTCCAATCAAAAGACACAGGGTAGCTGAATGGATAAGAAAACATGACTCACATATATGCTGGATCATGTTTTCTACAAGAGACCCACCTCAGAACTAAAGATATACACAGATTGAAAGTGGTGGGATGGAAAAAAGTATTCCACACAAATGGACATGAAGAAAGAAAGCTGGGGTAGCAGTACTTATATCAGACAAAAAAAGACTTCAAAACAAAGGCAATAACAAGAGACAAAGAGGTTACTTCATAATACTTAAGGGAGTAGTACAACAAGAAGATATAACACTAGTAAACATATATGCACCCAATACAGGTGAACCTAAGTATATAAAGAAAACCTTGAACTTTAAGAAGGAGATGGACAGAAATACAGTCATTGTATGGGATTTTAACACCCTACTGTTAACAATGCATAGATCTTCCAAACAAAAAAATCAACAAAAATATTGCAGCTTGAACAATATTCTAGATCAAATGGACTTAATTGATATTTATAGAACATTTCACCAAAAAGAAGCAAAACATTCCTCTCAAATGCACATGGATCACTCTCAAAGACAGACAACATGGTAGGACTAAAACAAGCCTTAAAAAATTTGAAAATTGAAATCATATCAAGCACCTACTTAGATCACAACAGCTTGAAACTAGAAGTCAACCTCAAGAAAAAACTCAGAAACATTCGAATCTATGGAAGCTGAATGGCAGGTTATTAAATAATGAATAGGTTAACAATGAGATCAAGGAAGAAATCATGTATCTGGAAACAAATGAAACAAACACAACAACCCCAAATCTATGGGACACAGGGAAGGCACTCCTGAGAGGGAACTTCCTAGCAATATAGGCCTACTTAAAGGAGATAGAAAAATCTCAAATAAACAACCTAAACTTACCTCTGAAAGAACTAGAGGAACAACACAAACAAAGGCCAGAGCAAGCAGAAGGAAAGAAATAATAAATATCAGAGCATAATTAAGTGGCATAGAGACTAAAAAAATTTCAAATGATCAGTGAATCCAGAGTAATTTGAAAAGATAAACAATATTGACAAACTGTTAACCAGATGAGAGAGAGAGAGAACCTGAATAAATAAAATGAGAAATGAAAATGGAGAGGTAATAACTGATACCACAGAAATAAAAAGGATTATAAGAAATTACTAGAACAACTAACTATATGCCAAGAAATACGACAATCTGGGAAAAATGGTTAAATTTCTAGAAACATACAATTTTTCAAAATTGAATTGGGAAGAAGCAGAAAACCTGAATAGACAAATAACAACTAGTGAAATTGAAGCAGTAAACAAAAAACTACTGACACAAAAAAGTCCTGGACCAAATGGCTTCACAGGCGAATTTTACCAAACATTCAAAGAGCTACACTGATCCTTTACAAACTCTTCCAAAAATTTAAGAAGAAGGAAGATTCCCAAACTCATTTTAAAAGTCCAGTACAGTTCTAATCCTAAAACCAGGTAAAGACACAACAAAGAAAGAAAATTACAAACCAATATCTCTGATGAACTTAAATGCAAAAATCCTCAACAAAATACTATCAAACTGGATACATTGATACATTAAAAAGATCATATACTATGTTCAAGTGGGATTTATTCCAGCAATGCAAGGATGGTAGAATATTTGCAAGCCAATAAATGTGATATATCATGTAAACAAAATGAAAGACAAAAATCACATGATCATATCAATAGATGCAGAAAAAGCATTTGATAAAACCCAGCACCCATTTATGATAAAAAGGCTCAGCAAAGTGGGAATAGAGGGAGCATACCTCAACATAATAAAGGTCATATATGAGAAAACCTACTGCCAACATCATACTCAATGGGCAAAAACTAAAAGTGTTTCCCTTGAGGTCAGGCACAAGACAATGCTGTCGCTCTCATCATTCTTATTCAATATATTCCTGGAAATTCTAGCCACAGTGATCAGAAAAGAAGAAGAAATAAAGGGCATCCAAATTGGAAATGAGGAAGTAAAACTTTGCAGTCATTATTTGCAGAAGACATGATAGACTACATGGAAAACCTTATAGGTTCCACAAAAAACTGCCTGACCTAATAAGTGAATTCAGTGAAGTAGCAGGATATAAAGTCAATATTCAGAAATCAATGGCATTTTTGTACACCAACAATGAACCATCAGAAACAGAAAATAAGAAAAAGAATCTTCTTTATGAAGGTAACAAAAAAATTAAGTGCCTAGGAATAAACTTAGCCAAGGAGGTAAAAGACCTGTACTCAGAAAACTCTGGAACACTGAAGAAAGAAATTGAGGAAGATACAAATAAGTGGAAGCATATGCCCTGTTCATGATTTGGAAGAATCAACATCATTACAATGTCCATAATACCCAAAGCAACCTATAGATTCAACACCATGCCTGTTAAAATACCAATAGCATATTTCACAGGTCTAGAACAAATACTTCAAAAATCTATATGGAAGAAAAATGACCCTAAATAGCCACACAATCTTGAGACAGAAGAACAAAGTAGGAGCGATCACAATACCTGATATCGAACTATACTACAAGACCACTATAATAAAAAAAAGTCTGGTACTGACATAAAAACAGACATATAGAACAATGGAACAGAATAGAGAGCCCAGGAATAAACCCACATCTCTTTGGTCCATTAATATTTGACAAAGGGGGCATGAACATGCATTGGAGTAAAAATAGCCTCTTTAATAAATGACATTGGGAAAACTAGGATGGTACATGCAAAAAAAATTGAAACTAGACCACCAACTTACACCATATACCACAATAAACTCAAAATTGATTAAAAAAATACTTAAATATAAGTTGTGATACCATAAAAGTCCTAGAAGGAAATATAGGCAGTAAAATTCCAGATATCACACATAGCCATATTTTTGATGATATATTTCCTAGGGCAAGGGAAATAAAGGAAAAAATAAACAAATAGGACTGCATCAAATTAAAAATCTTCTGTACAGCTAAAGAAACCACTATCAAAATGAAAAGGGAATTGATTGTATAGAAGAATATATTTTCCAAAGATACATTGGACAGGGTCTGATTGCCAAAATATATAAAGAACTCACATGACTCAGCACCAGGAAAACAAACAATCCAATTAAAAAATGGGCAAAGGGACATCTGGCCAAGATGGAGGCATAGGTAGATACACTGTGCCTCCTTGCACAACCAAAAGAAAGACAATAACAAATTCAAAAACAAAAAACAACCAGAACTGACAGAAAATCAAACTGTATGGAAGTCTGACAACCAAGGAGTTAAAGAAGAAACATTCATCCAGACCTGTAGGATGGGCAGCCAGAGTGGAGAGGACTGGAGGCAAGGCAGCAGCTTGTGGACTGGGCAGTCCACATTCACATGCAGATAAACAAGGAGGAACAACTATGGAGAGAGAAAGACCGTGCAACCGAGGGTTACAGTTTGGGAAATAAAGCCTCAAAGTCTCTGACTAAAAACACCTGTGAGGTTTGAGGTGGCAGTGGGAGAAACTCCCAGCCTCACAGGAGAGTTTCTTGGATAGACCCACAGGGTTCTAGAATGTACACAAACTCACCCACCCAGGAATCAGCACCAGAAGGGCCTAATTTGATTGTGGGTAGCGGGGGAAGTGACTGAAAACCAGCAGAGTGGAGCAAGTAGCATTGTTCCCTCTTAGACCCCTCCCCCACAGGCAGCATCACAACACAGCAATGTGGGTTGCCCTGCCCTAGTGAACACCTAAGGCTCCACCCCTTACTA
>JAPYXV010002362.1:0-13189 GCA_028533065.1 Trachops cirrhosus
GAATAAATGAGGAGCTTGACTTTCCAGAGAAGTCTGGTCACACAAGGGAAACCAGTGCAGTACCTTTGTATTCTCAGCCCCCTAGTGGGAAATTGAAAAACACTTTACTTAAGCAAGTGGCTCACACAAGGCAGTATTCAGGCCAAGAAGATTAGATTATTGTAACTCCCTGTGGGCTGACTTGTTCCATAGGTCTTACATAAGCTCCAGCTGGTGAAGGACAAAGCTCCCAGGTTCCCTCAGGAAAGGTCAAAATTAATCAAAATATATTTCCCCCTATCAGAAATCCCTGTGTTTGCTATTGGTTAAAAAATAAAGTAGTGTCCTGCTTTTTAAATTGCTCTTTTAATTCAGGGTTTAATAACTGGCCTAAATCCAATGTGCTTTTTACAATCTCTTAGCAATTTATGTTTCCTGGCCAGCTTCTGAACTCTGCTGAAACAAATCTGCCTCATGGCTCACGACCATTTCAGGGCTTTATGAAAGAAGGATATTTCTATAACCTTAACCATGTAAAATTACCTTTTGATTACCATGCATTAGCTTAAAAATATATTAACTTAAATAAAACTGTGTACCAAGTATTCCTAAGAATAATATAGAATGATATAACTTTATTTCTCATTACCCAAAGGTAACTAGGCATTTCCTTTAGAGTTTGGGTCTTAGAGCTGAAATTAAGGACTTGAGATGTATAGATTAAATATTTTTTTAAAAAAGGTATAAACTGACAATCATGCACATATATACCAGCACACCTATATCCACAAGTTCTTCATACTGCTAAGTTCTAAATGGAACAGAGATAATATATAGTGACTTTTGAAATAGAGTATGCCCCCTTGCTAAATATCCAAATCAGCCCTGGCAGTGTAGCTCAGCTGGTTAGAGCATCATCTGGGTAAGCCAAGGTTGCAGGTTAGATCCCAGGCCAGGGCACATGCTAGAATCAACCAATGAATGCCGTAATAATTGGAACAACAAATCAATGTTCTATCCATTTTTGTCTCTGACTCTCCCTCCCTCTCTCTAAAATCAATAAATAAGATTTTAAAAAGTAGCCAAATCAATCTTACTTTGTTGACTAAAAGCAAAACAAACTACAAATGGCATCAATCTTTTGACTAAACAACACAACCAAGCATATGATGTTTATTAATCAAAGAGGAACATTCAGGTTAAACATTCAAAATACGGAAAGGTAAATGAAAAGTTACCTTTATCTGCACTGAGGGTTCTAGTGAAATTCAAAGAGTATGCTAGAGCTAGAGACCTGATGAAACTCTCCAGCAGAACAGTGTCAGTCCAAAATTTTTTTCAGGAGGCAGCACTCCAGAAGAAACTTTTCATCATTTCCTCACATCCCAATGTCTGAGAACCCAACAACATTTTCAGCCTGGGATTTATGAAACACAGTAAGTATTGACTTTCCTGGCATCAATGTATGACCAAGGATAAGGCTCTACCATCTGTTAAAGACCTATCTATTTTTTTGTCTGACATTCTGCTAAGCATTTTATATACATAATTTTATTTACATTTTAGAACAAATTTACAAGGTACATATTATTCTGCTTCTTTATTCCCTTGCTTTACTAAATCAAATACTATAAATATTAAAATATGGGGGAAATCAGCACAATTAAATATTTATTTAATGTATGAAAATTTATCATGCATTTTTAATATTGTTGACATTGATATTAAACTTGAACAAAGCTGACAGATTCTAAAAACAAATCAAGACTTGAAGGAAGCAACCAGCAAAGTGTAAGTTTTTCACTCTGTGCTTTTGCTCTTTGGACAATAGCTGCAGGGTGATGCAGGGCAGTTAAAACCTCAATAGAAACTCAACCAACTTTCTGAGTCAACAGCACTAGGGAAGAAGTCTGCAGTACCTATGGCCACCAGAGAATGGGCTGAGGTAGGGAGAAATGAGCTAGTGAAAGGAAACACCACATTCTACACTGAAATCTTGATCCTTGGTTTTGGCTGACTTCAAGCACACATTCAAATGTCAGACTTTACACGGTCTGAAGTGAGAATTTCATTGCCATGTATCCTACATTGAGGAAAAATTATTCCTCAATTATTTGAGTTTAACCAAGTTAATTGCCCACTTAACCAAAAATATTAATATTCCTCAAAGTACTATAACAAAATCAAGAGTTTCCGCACCAAAATTTTCACAACATACAAAATACAATCCCATCCTGACTACTGTGGCTCAGTTGGTTGAATGTGATCCCACAAAGCAAAAGTTCACTGGTTCATTTCTGGTCAGGGCACATGCCTGGGTTGTCAGCCGGTCCCTGGTTGGGGCACATGCAAAAGGCAGCTGATTGATGTTTGTCTCTCACTTATGTTCCTCTTTCTCTCTTTCTCCCTCCCCACCCCTTCTCTAAAAATAAATAAATAAAATCTTTAAAAATAAAATTTAAAAAAACCTCCTAAATTACTCAACACATGAAAAACTAGAAAAATTAACCCATTCTCAAGAGAAAGAAAACCAACAGATTTAATTCCAAGATGACACTAGATATTGAAAATTTCAAAGGAAAACTTTAGGCTGTCTATAATAATCATGCTAATGAGGCAAAGACAATTATACAATTAATGATTATAAAGGGAGTATATTTCAGCAAAGAAATTATAAATATTAAGTAGAACCTAATGTAAATTTAGACCTGAAAAGCATGTGATTGTAAGAAGTAAAGGATAACAAAAATACAATAGTTTAGACATTTTGAAGTAAAGTTAAAACTGTGCTTGAAGACAAAAATTACACATCTATAACTATATTACTAATGACCTAAGGTTTCATCTCAACAAAAATGTAGAAAAAATTTTTTAAAAATAATAACAGTGATATGAAGTCAAGGATGAGTGGCAGAGAGGGGAAGAGGGGAAGAAATAATAAATGAGCCGAAATCAGTGAAATAGAAAACAAATAGTAAATAGAGCCATTGCCTTAAAACATTTATAAAACCAGTTAATCCCTGGACCAGCCACAATCAAAACTGAGACAGAGCATGGATCACAGTATCAAATCTGAGAGACATTAAAATCAAAATAAGAGATTATTATGAACAATTTTATGCTGAGAAATCTGACATCTATGAAGTGGAAAAAATATTGAAGCATACAAATCACAATAATTGAATCAAGATAAAACAAAAACCTAAATAACACCATCTCTACTTAAAATACTAAATGCCTTATAAACACATGCACACCAGAAAATTCCAGGCCCACATGTGTTCACTGGTGCATTCATTCAACATTCAAAGAAATAACATGAAACCTATAAAATTCCAACAGAAAATATAAATGTGGAAATACTCCCCACCTCATTCTATGAAGTCAGTATTACCTTTAGATCAAAGTCAAAAAAAAAGCATCCCAAGAAAAGGCAACCTCAGACATTAATGAAGCCACAGATATCTTACTACATATTCTACTGATAAACACAAAAATATTAACATAATCTAGCAATTCAATTCCAACAACATAAAAAAAGGAATAAATCATGACTGATTGGGATTTTTCTCAGAATGAAAAATCGGTTCAATGTCAGAAAATCAATCACTGATTTACTGTATACCTTAGTTTTCTATTGCTCTGTAAACAATTAAAACAAATTTAGCACCTTAACAAATATCCTTTTATTAAGTCACAGTTCTGTATGTCAGTATTCCAGGAATGGCTTAACTGAGTTTTCTTTTCTTTTCTTACTTCTAGATTTCTGACCTGGACAACAGAATGGACAGCAACAGCGCAATTCGTAGCACATATTAAGCCCTCAGTCAATATTTACTGAATAAATGAATGAATGAATAAATGTGTGAATGTTGCTACCATAACTAAGTTAAAGACTGCTAAAAGGTATATTTGTAATAAATGTCTCATAAGTAAAATGAACTCAAGGAGATTTTAACAAACATTAGCAGGGGTAGGGGTTTTGTTCTAGCCCTCCCTGCCCCCCCTTTTGGACTTTTTATTATGGAAAAATATTAAATGTACACAAAATAGAAACACATGTATAATTAACACTCATGTGCTCATTAATTGAATTTAACAACTGCTAGAAATATTGCCATGTGTCTCCATTTTATACATATATTCAATTTTTTGCAGAAATATTCTAAAATAAATTCTAAACATCATGAGAGAATTCACTACCAAGTGCACTTACAACAGATAAGGACATTTCCCAAATACCCGTAAAACCATTATCAAACCTAACAGATCAACTAGAGTTCCTTACGAATAATTCCTTTTTCAGTTTTATCCATTATATTTCATTGCTGGTGTGTTCAAATGAGAAACTATCTCATAGCAGTTTTGCATTATGTCTCCCTAATGACTAACGATATTGAGCTTCTATCCTTACATTTATTGTCCATTTGTGTATATTTAGAGAAATATCTATTAAAATCCTTTGCCTATTTTTAAGTTAGGTTGTCTTTTTATTACTGAGTTGTGAGAGTTCTATATATAGTCTGGAAATAAGTTCCTTATAGATATACAATTTGCAAATATTTTCCCCATTGAATGAATTGTCTTTCCACATTCTTTTTTCCCCCACTTCATTTTATTTGACTTTAAAGTCCATGGAAACATATGTTTTGGGTAAGGCACTATAAAGATGGTTCGTGGTATTATCTTTCGTACCCAACTTGACCAGGCATCTTTGTACCTGTTTCTGCTATGGAATATTTTTACTTCAGATATATCCCAAATTTTTCATAATTATGTCATTAAAGGAAAACATGAATAACACTTCAGTTTCATTTCATTTATGAAGGCAGAGAAAATCTGATATCTTAATCTGAAGATCAATATAACAAAATGATCACTGCAGTAAGTCCAGTTAACATCCATCACAACACAGCTACAATTTTTTTTCTTGTGATGAGAACTTTTAACATTTATTCTCTCAGCAATTTTAAAAATACAGTAGAGAGCACTGGATCTGAACAGACATTTTCCCAAAAACATACAGATGGCTATAAGGTACATAAAAAGGTGTTCAACATCACTAATCATCAGGGAAATGCAAATTAAAACCACAATGAGATTTCACATCTGTTAGAAGAACTATCATCAAAAATATAAAAGATAACATGTTGGTGAAGATGTGGAGAGGAGAAAACCCTTGTGCACTGCTGGTAGGAATGCAACTTGCTGTAGCCATGATGGAAAACAGTGTGGAAGTTCCTCAAAAAAGTTAAAAATAGAACTGCTTACCATATGATCCCCCAATCCACTTGGGGCATTTAGCCAAGGAAACCAAAACCACTATCCAAAAGCCATTTTTGTACCCCCATGTTCCTGTAGCGTTTTTCACAGTAGCCGAGGCATGGAAGCAACTGATGTCCATCCGTGACTGAATGCTATTGAAAAGCAGAGAACATTTCCTGGAGGAGGGGGTTAGATGAAGGGCCCAGGCCCCCATCACAATGCTGGCAGCTGGACTGGCTCAGAAAGAGAGAGAGAGAGCAATGCCCTGAAGAGCTTCTTCAGGGGAAAGGCTAGAAGAACCAGCAAAGGCAGGGTTGGGATCCCTGGGTTCTGCACTAGATGGCCAAATTGCTGCCCTGGGACCTTTAGCTTACCGGAAGCCTATAGATTTATGGCCACAGAAGTATAGTGTAGTTCATGCCCTTCCTTTTGGCCTCCTGTGGTCCCACCCCTCACAGCCTTTGGGCTAGTTTGGTTCAGGGTGTCCTTTCACTGTGATTCTGGAAGGATTTGGAGGAGGCCTCAACAAGGATTGGGGTTTGTCTGAGAGGTGGTGTGAGCCAAACTCTTGATGGATGACTCTGAG
Organism: Trachops cirrhosus; assembly: GCA_028533065.1. NCBI lineage: Eukaryota > Metazoa > Chordata > Mammalia > Chiroptera > Phyllostomidae > Trachops > Trachops cirrhosus. The sequence continues at coordinate 5,831 of JAPYXV010002362.1, forward strand.
ATGTGGGGCTTCCAGCACTGGCGCACCCATGTGTTTCTCATCCTAGCACTCTGCTGCTACCCATGTAGGACTCCCCATATCCTCACAGATGGGGCTTCCTCTAGGAAGAGGGGACACAGCAGCAGCGCTTTGGGGCCTGATTTTACCATTCTCTGAACTCCCCTGACTCTGTATCACAGCCCTTCTTTCCCTGCCATTCAACCAGGACCACACTTACTGCCCCACCCACCCCCAGGAAGCCACATGAGGAAGGAATTAAGGTTTCAAAAGGATGTCAACTGAAGCCTTTTATAAATGAAACCTACTTCCTAGAAGTCAATTGGCCCAACATATTCACAGCTGGCAACAGATTGTGAAATAGGCCCAGCTGGAAAATATCTCACATACCCAATTAGATCAGGTTATTCTAAGTCTATGGAGTCAAAATAATCATCATCCACAGTGGAGTAGATATGTCCCTCTTTGCTAAGAAAATCCACACTTTCCTCCAATGACACTAGAATCATTTGTTGGTAGAGATCTTTGAAAGTTCAATCCTTCTGGTCTTAGGCAAGCCTTACTCAAATTTAGCACTTGGTTTTGGGCCATGTCAAGGCTATTTGCTGGCATGAAGCTATTCCCACCAAAGTTCCCTATAGGTGTGAGGGAGATATTCTGTTCAGGGGCTCAAAGTCTGAAATCACAGTGTTGGCTAGACTGGATTTTCATCTAGAAGTTCATTAACCTTGTTGACAGAATTCAGTTTCTTTCAACTGTGGGACTGTGGTTCCTTGTCCCTGCTGGTGGGCAACCACAGATAGGTCGTTCTTATTAGCTAAATGCTGTCCACAGTACTTACTATAGAGACCCCACTTTCTTCCACACCAGCATGAAAAATTTCTCTCTTGTCAAGTCCAGTTATACTAGTTATTCAACTTGACCAGTCTCATTCCATTGATACCTTCCCTTTGCTTTGTGTTCTTTGTCATTCAACACAAGTAGCAAAATATTAGATATTTACTTAATGTTGCCTCCAAATTATTCTCTAGAATAACTTCATTAAACGAATATTCCCTAAGCACTTATTTGATCACAGAGTGGTTACCAGGATCAAATTAGAAAATACATATAAAATGCCAAATAAACACTATGTGCATTCTGAAAGATAGTCATTAAATTATTATCACTTCCAAGACCTCTGGTAGGTGCTTGGGCAAAAGTTTCAAGATGCCTTCTCAACAAATATATATGTTCTATATTTTCAGATAGGTTGGAAATGAACTATAGCTTTTGCTGCTTCTATAACTATTTTTCTACCTACCTCTTCATGCCTAATAAAATGTATATGACAATTGCTGTTGCCAAAATATACTAAAAGATGTGATAAATAATTTTATAACACATTATTGGATTATTTATATTTGTGTTCTCATCTATAAAAGTACTATAGATTTGAAACATTATAGTCATGAATAGCATTAACAGAGTTTTCTAGTACTTTAAGTTATTTTTAAGTACAGAATTCTCACTTACCAATCAGTGAAGTGATTATTTATGCAGCTTTATTTCAAGTCTATTTTCTTATGTCTTATGGTGATCCAAGTTACTTGGTTAGAGGTGAAATATTAAAATGAAATATAAATTATTAGAAATTTGTATAGTAGTTTCATATTATAAGGTAGAATGAAAAAGATTGAATTTTATCTATAATAAAAGTTAAACATCTAGTCAAATCACCATTATTTAACCTGAAAGAAATAATCTATGGTAAATGCTTATAACAGGACTTTGAATGCTTTAATTATTAAGATGCAGAGAACAAAGAAGCAATTAACATTTCTAGAAGAAATCATAAAAAAATCTTCATAACTTGGGAATGCAAAGATGTCTTAGGACACAAAAAGATTAAGTAAAAGTTGATAATTTGAAATGTATTAAAAAAAGAAATTTTACTTTTCAGAAGACATTGTTGAGAAAAAGTAGAGATAATAATCTCAATATCACAACCCTAGAGATGATTCATGTGCACATTATATAAAAATCTTTAAATAATTACAAGACAAATAACTCAATTTAAAAACAAACTATTTCAATAGACTTGTCACGATTAAATATATATGATCAATAAGCACATAAAAAGTTGCTCAGCATCATTAGTCATCAATAAAGTGCAAATTAAAACTCTAATAAGATGCTACTACTTAGTCACTAGCTTGGCTAAACTTAAAGACTTGCAAATTCCTAGTGGTGGCAAACTGCAGAATAAACTAGAACTTCCATATGCTGCTAGTGAGGATGTAAAATGATCCTATCATTTACAGAACAGGCAGTTTCTTATAAAATTAACCATATACTTGCCTCAGTCTTGGACTTTCACTCCTAGAGGTTTACCAAATTGAAATGAAAACATGCGACCATACAAAGACTTGTACAAGCATGCTAACAGTGGGTTTATTATTGTAGCTTAAAACTGTAAATAGCAATACACCTCAACAATTAAATGACTCAATGATGTGGCATAACAACACAAAAAATGTGCTCAGTAAATTATGCAACATCATAGATAAATCTCAAGAATATTCTTCTGTGCCAAAGAAGACATACACAAAAGACAGTGTAATGAAAGATTTTCTACATATTAATTACAAAAAAATCAGGCAAAAGTAAAGGATAGTCACAGAAAGCAGATATGTTTGCATTTAGCTGATCATAGGTGGGCTTATTGCAAAGAGACATGAGGGAACTTTTGGATGAGATGAATATATTTTGATTGCTGTGATGGACACAGGTATATATGTTTGCTAGAATAATAAAACTGTACTCTTAAAATGGGCACATTTTACTGTATATAACTATCATTCAATAACATTGGTTTTAAAAACAAATAGTTAAAAATGTAAAAATGTTAATCAAATGCCATAAATTATCGAAGAAAATATCCTGGCCAGAAAAACAATGAAACATCCAAAAAATTCCCCAAAACATTCCAAAATGTTTTGGCATGTTCTGTTATTCATCCACTCAAGTGTCTAAAATTCAGCCTAGTTTTATAGATTTGAATTGTTTCATCTTGTTGTCCACGTATAATTTAGAACAGCTGCTGAAATCCCCTGACTTTCTTAACCAGAATAACAAAATATATTTTGTTGGCTCTTGTTGTTAGTTATCTGAGAAGAGATTGGGATTTAAAAGAAAAAAATTACTAGAAAACCAAGTAAAATCAAAAGATAAATATTCCTGTGCTTTCTTAATTAGGCAACTGTCCAGTCTTTTCTGTCCTTAGGACCTTGCAGTGAGACAGTAACAGAGTCAAAGGCTAAGTCAGGATCATTTTCTTTTTCTTTTGTTGTTAGCCACACACATTAACTTTATAAAAGGGTTGATTTTAAAAGGGGTCAATTTTTTTGCTTCTCACATATACATTTTCTTTCATGAATGAGCAACTAATTACTTTGCTGCTGTCACTGTTTCAGCACTTCAACTTACAGTAGCCTTTTGTTTTCTCTTATTTAAAAATTTTTTATTGTTGTTCAATTACAGTTGTCCCCATTTTCTCCCATTACTCTCCCCTATGCTACACACCCCACTGCAAACAAAAAGAGCTTTGAAGGATTTCAGTCTTCAAAAATGCAGAACACTATTTCTGAACACACAAAAAAGTGCATATTCTTATGTATATTTAATAACAGACTATAAGAACAATTCAAAATATTAATAAACCAGGAGCTGAATCTTTGAAAAGGTAAACAAAATTGACAAGCCTTTAACCAGACTCATCAAGAAAAAAAGAGAGAGGACTTAAATAAAATCAGAAATGAAAGAGAAGTTATAACTGATACCATGAAAATACAAAGGATTGTAAGAAATTACTATAAACTATATGCCAAAAATTTGGACGAGATCATTTTCAAAGGTGGGAAAAAGTCAAAGGAGACCTTCCCTTCTTCAAAGTCTCCAACTTTTCATCCTAGCAAAAAAGAATAAGGACTAAAAATTAAAGAAAAGAAAAGAATAAGGATTAAGGAAGTCTGCAAGGGATATAAGGGTTCACTTGAATCTCTTCTAAGAGGTGAGGAAAAACATTTCCTCTAATTATTTCTGTTCAGTCCTTTTCCAGCAGGAAAATTGATTGGTCCTAGTTCTCTTAAGCAGAGATTTTGACTAGGGCCCTGGCCACTACTTTAGAAGGCAGGAACAAACTGAAACAAACTAAACCTAAAAATTATCTAATACATTATATTAGTTTACTATTCTACATTAAAGTTACCACAAACTTACTAGATTGAAACATCACACACATTTATTATCTCACAGTTTCTGTGTATCAGGTGTCTGGGCACAGATTGGGTCCCCTGCCAGACTGCATTCTCATATAGAAGCTCAGCCAAGGAAAGGCCCCCTTCAACCTTCAACAACCCTCAGGCTGTTGGCAGAACTCATTTCCCTGTGGCTGTAAAACTGAGGGCTTCTCACTGGCTGTTGTCTGGAGGCTGCCCTCAGCTCCTAGAGACAGTTCACAACTTCTTGCCACACCACTTGGGCTTGCTGACATGGCAGTTTATTCCCTCAAAGCCAGCAGTGGAGAAAGTCTTCAGAGCAAGTCAAGTTTACTAGCAATGTGGTGTACTGCATGACATATTATAATCAAACTCGTGGTATCACATCACCATCATCACCATATTCTTATGTTAGGAAGTCACAGTTCCTACCCACACCCCCAAGAGGAGGACATTAAATGAGGACATGAGAATCCTAGAAGCAACTTTAAAGTCTTCCCCACTTTAAGCAAACTGTGTGATGCGTACTCTAGTATTGTTCATATTGACTAGGGCTGGGATAAAAACTCTTAAGTGATAGTTATTACTGGTGTGTGAATGCATATAAATAAATGCAGTACAGGGTTATGACACTTAGTCAAACAGTTTATGCAGTACTATGTTGGTACATGTGTGACAGGTGCTCTTATAGGAAAAATCCCTGCTTTGTGGCACCACCAGTATCCTTGATGTAAATATCCTCACAATGTCCAGACCCAAGCTCCCACTGTGTCAGTATTACTAAATGTGGTATTGAGAAAAAACTGTGTATAATCCACTCTCACAAGAAGGTGTGAGCTGGATTTTACACCCCATTGCAATCATTGTAAGAAATAAATGAGATCTTAATTACATTTAATATAGTACCTGTCATATAATAAGGATATAATAAATAGTCTTTTTCTTCTTATGATAATGATAATTGCTAATGATGATATGATTGGGATAGTGGTGATGATGATGATAGTGTGGTGGTGAGGTAAGTTGAAACTTACTGACAGGTTGGGAAAAATAAAGAGAACTTGAAAAGTGGGAAAAAAATGTAAAAAATTTCACCCATAAACAAAAAAAAATCCTCAAAAAGGTATGCACCAATGTTATAAGCACAAACCTATATTTTAAAGGTTTATGAGCAACATCATTAAAAAGTACTCAAAAAGCTTATTTCTCTGAGTAGTTTAGTCTCCCTCACTCTCCCTATTTCCTGTCTACTTTTGTGCATGCTCAGAGATCTCCCTCTGTAGGGTCAGAAAGCAGGTGGAGTCCTGTTTTGATGCACTTGCTTAGTGAAAAGTAGTGTGGATTCAGAGGGAAAAGCACGGGGTCTGTTAGGACAGGGAAAAGGTGGGAATCCGATACTGAAGGAAGAGACAAACCACCACATTGGCTAATTTCATGTTATCTCCCTTTTCTCCCCCTTCTAACATTCTCATGCTCTCTAAAATAATCTGGTTTCTGGTATTTTAAATGTGAAAAGATTATTTAGACTGAAAATATGTCTAAATAAATGTCTGTTTCACAAAACTGAAGACTTTATATATATAGTTAGGTAGCAAAATCTCAGAAGAATCATGTCTAAGTGAAAAATGACCTTAAGGTACGTACAAACATCAGGAAATAGAGAAGATCTAAATAATTTGGGTAGAAATACTTTTATTCCTTTCTAAAATGGAATCATCTGGGGTTTGGAAAACAGTGCCTCAAATCTATTCTTAACAATTTAGAATAATTTAGCTGTGTATCTCTACTTTTAAGGACTAATGGCATCATAGAAGAGTACATTTTAATGTTAACTACTTCAGTCACTTCCATTATATTATGAAAATAGATCAAGATTAAGACTGAGCAATCAGACCTTGAGAAAGTTAAGAGCATCATATTGTGCTGTGGTAGCTCTAGGGATCAGTGTATGGAAACTGGGGTTTTGGCCTGAAGGTCATGAATATTTAAGGTTGATATCCATCAGAGTTAGAACATTACATAGTCTTTGGACTCGTGGTATTGGTAGCCGTGTAGTGGCAAGCCAGGAGGATCACATTGCCATCTTCATTGTTTGAGCAATTACTATGTGCCAAGTCCTTTATGTAAATCATTTCTTCCAATCCCTGAGACAACTCTTGGAAAACATGCAATCATTATCTCCATTTTTACTTAAGTAACTTGCTCAGTGTCACAAGCCTTATAAATAGCTGAGCTAGGATTTAAACTCCAGCTTTTTGACTCCAGGGTCCATGCATCTTAGACTATGGTCATAGGCTATGATCATAGAGCCCAGCAACCCCTGACTCTCTGCCCTGAGAATACATCTGCATTTTCACCCAGGACTAATCTATGGCATAGTAGCTCCTCCAAGAAGCCCCAATGAGTCATCAGCAGAGGTCAGGTGATCACAGGGCAGAAATGGAGATCTCCAGCAAAAAAAAAAAAAAACAGCAGAGTTGTGGCAAGATAAAATGACTGGAGGACAGAAGATATATGAGCAAAAACACATACGAGGCAGTTTCATTAGGTAGGAGCTGAATAGGGCACTGGGGAAAAGTGTCACATACAACCATTAGATATATGGGCAAAATCTAATTTCACATGGTGAAAGAAACACTTATTTTATTTCATGTAATACAGACTTTTTTTTAGCTTTATTTTTTTAAATATATTTTATTGATTATGCTATTACAGTTGTCCTATTATCCCCCCTTCATTCCCCTCCACCCTAAACACCCTCTCCCACCCACATTCCCCCCTTTAGTTCATGTCCATGTGTCATAAGTTCTTTAGCTTCACATTTCCCATACTGTTCTTGCCCTCCCCTGTCTATTTTCTACCTACCATCTATGCTACTTATTCTTCGTATCTTTCCCCCTCTCTCCTCCTCCCACCCCCCTGTTGCTAACCCTCCATGTGTTCTCCATTTCTGTGGTTCTGTTCCTGTTCTAGTTGTTTACTTAGTTTCTTCTTGTTTTTGTTTCAGGTGTGGTTGTTAATAATTGTGAGTTTGCTGCCATTTTACTACACATGTTTTTTATCTTCTTGTTCTTAGATAAGTCCCTTTAACATTTCATACAAT